>WYDF02090167.1:0-10909 GCA_009867245.2 Adranes taylori | reverse complement strand
CCCCTCCCCGAAATGCAGGGTCCTACGTCCGCTAGTTCCGCCCCTGATGCGAAGTAAACGTACCCCCGTCTTTGGTCCTATCATCGCGGCTAAAGCAAAAACATTTTTTGATTTGGTAAGCTTGCAAAGCAATGTTGATTTTTCGTCCGGTTGGTTAACCCGTTTTAAGTAACGTCATGGAATTCTAGAGATAGGACTTCACGGAAAGATGTTAAGTGGTGACCAACATGTAGCTAATGAATTTCTTAATTTATACAAGGTACATCATGTGGTACTTATAAACCTTATGATTCCACGCCTATATGCTTTAGGTGAAATTCACAATGGACATAACTTTCCTATCCGCTCCTTAGTTTCGTATTGTAACTCATATGTTTACCAATCTTCAGAATTCATGAAACAAACTCTTAAAGAGATCTTAGGTAATGATTTTGAATATGCAATTAGAAATTCCTGTAGCCTTAGCACTCATTTTGTTCGTAATATGGATCAGGTGGATCCCTTGTTAAAATCAGGTTATGCGCTCTCTTGTAAATCCAGTCCTACCTACAGAGGACAAACTAGGCGACATTTTACCTCTCGTATAAAAGTATGTTTATATAGTATTGCCACCTTTAAAACTAATACTAATCTCGCGATGCATATCAACTAACATAGCTCACCTGAGTACAATTTTGATCCTGAGATGAAGTGCAAGCGATTTTCGCTTTAGCGGCAGTTGTGCCACCCAATTACACGGATAGTCGAGAGTTTACTATAATCTCTTAATCCAAGCACCGTTTATTTGTTGTGAGTTGAATATGTTTCTCTATTATGTCGTAGAAAGTTATCTTCGTGTTGCATATTAAATTATCTAATATCAAAACTGTTTCATACGTTCGTAAGTAAACCCATTTATTCAATTACGGTATGTTTTAAGATTGTATAATTTGATTTTCTTATTCAGCATGAGGTATAGGCGTGATTCGAAATAATTTTATAACATTGAGTTTTACTAATTTGGAAAACAATATCTTAGTTAATTATATACATACATAATACAATAAACATACATAATACATAATATATACATACATAGTACATTTGCAGTATGAAAACCAAACTACAAATTTGGAGAAACAAATGTAGCAACGGAAATAATAATTCAGTAAGCTATATGTGTCAGACTGAAGTAATTAAATTTACTCTCTTCTTTGCAGCAAGAAATTTAATTTCTAATTCACTTATATCTGAATTGGCTAATGAAAAAACCGAAAAAGACATGATTTTCGAAGTAATGGCGTATTTTTGGTCTTTTAAGGAAGACTATTTATTATGCAACAAAACAAGTTAGGCTGTCTCCAACAGTACAACTTGCTTCACGAAATGTTGACTTTATCATGGAACAGAACAAGTTACTGATTTATTTGGTTTCTTTACAATACACTCCAAAACTACTTGCAGCGATTTAACAGATGATAACTAATGATTGATGTTATGTTTTGTTTCTCTCATAAACTTGAATTTTGATTGTTTTATATAGAAATTATTTTATATTGATTGTTTTATATAAAATTGCAATTTGACTTTATATATATATAACAAATATTTAATTTAATTTACTTTAGCTGGCTCTACAGACCACCACTACAACTTGATTCCTCCAGTCGTTTCTTGAAATCGCCTTCCTCATACAATTGCGCACCTTTAACTTATGCAGATCTTTACTTACATCATCCAACCACCTTTTGCGTGGTCGCTCCATTGATCTGCTGCCTTCTGATCGGCTGTTTAGGACTTTTTTTGATACTCTAGATCCATCCATCCGCTGGACATGCCTCAAGGACCTGAATCTGCTGGCCTTTATGTCGTTGACAATGGATGGCTTCTGGTACAATGTTTCTAATTTAGCGTAGGTGCGGATTCTCCAGCCTTCCTCATCCGAAGATTTTCTTAAGGACTTCCGCTCCCACACTCTCAATGTTTTGGAATGTTTTGGACTCTCAATGAAAAGGAATGTTTCACATTCCTTTTCGTACGCGTCCACGTCCACGAACCGTACGTGACGACTGGTTTAATAATAGTTGCATACACTTTTAGTTTTCATTCTTTAGAGACGATGGATGATTTGAGTACATTAAGATAGGCGAAATAACATCTATTTCCTGCCACCATTCAAGCTTTGATTTCAGTGGTAATATCAGTATCTTCAGTTATCACACTTCCAATGTATTTAAATTTGTTGACTCTCTTAGAACCCTTCAAACTCCTTCATGTTTCTCCATGGAGTATTCTTTCTACTGTTTATCATGCACTTGGTATTCTCTCTGCTTATTTCTAGACCTATGGGTTTTCCTTCCCTCTGAAGAATTTGCAGGTTCTCCTTTAGTGATTTTGTCCTCCTAATCACTAAATCAATGTCGTTTGCAAAGGCTAACTGTTGACATGTTCTGTTGTATATGCACCCTCCTGGCTAACAGGTAATTTCCTCATGATCGCTTCTCATGAAGTGCTAGATTAAAAAGTAGATTCGATAGTGAGTCTCCTTGTTTCAAGCCTCTCATAACTTCAAAACTCCCTGACAGCTCGCCTCTCACCCTTACTTTGCAATATGTTTCCACAAGCGTCATTCTTATTAGCTTGATCAATATGGTCAGCACATAAAATTCTTCTTGCATAACCTTGTACATCTGACTTCTTAGTATTTTGTCATATGCTGCGTGGAAATCTATAATCAATTGATAAGTGTTATATTGCGTTCAAAACACTTTTCCAACACCATCCTTAGGGTGAATATTTGATCGATGGTCGAGCAGTTGGAACGGAAACCACACTGATATTCAATCTTGATCCTAGCACTTTCGCCACTATTTTATAGCCAGCGTTAAGCAGTGATATTCCGCGATAGTTGTTATAGTTTAGTTGATCCCCTTTCTTATGGAGCGGTATTATTATGGCTGCTGTCCATTCTTTCGGCATTATTTCCTCATGGCAGATCTTCGTTATCAGTTGGTATTGTTCGTACTAGTGCTAGGTATATTGTTCCCCTCCATATTGAAATATTTCTGTTGGTGACGCGCCCTCTCCTCTTGCTTTATGATTACTTAAGCTCTTTCTAGCTTCTATAACAAATGTACTAAATGTAATAATAATATTCTAGGATTATATAATACAATGACTCATAATAATGTGTGTATTGAAACTGAACTTACTATTTTTCAAAGTTGCTATAGAAACTTTATATTTCGCTTAATTTGCTTTCGCGCTCTTATTTGTTACTGACTTCGGTATGAGAGATACATGTTCCTCGTTAAGTTTGTTCCAATCCGTAATAGTTCTCACATCTGAATCTACCGATTCCATCTTAAATTGCGTCTTATTTTTCTTCATGCTATTTGTCTTATTTTCCTTGAGCCTTTTCTTCATCTCTGATATTGTTTTTGATAGAAATTTAAGTCTCGCAGTTCTTCTTCTTTTTTCTAAGGTTGTCCATATCAATCTTGTTATCATGTTTGTTACACTGGACTTCTGTAATTGTTTAATGTAATTCTTGCTGCTTTTTGTTGTATCTTCTCTATATTTTATATGTCTTCAGGAGATATGGGACTCCTGAGCGTAATCTCCTGAGCAGCGGTTGGACCAATGTTTGATACAACTTTTCCTTTACCTTTTTTTTTTGCGTTTCCTAAACTTTTTCTTAACATATGTAGTTTCCTATATGCCATTTTTAGAAGGTTATAATACCACTTCCCCAGCTTAGATCTGGTCTTATTTTTACACCTAAATACTTTATGTTATCTTTTCCAACAATATCCCAAAATACTTCCCTTGATTTTAATACCTACCAAAATACCTACCTCCCTTTGCGTGTTGTTTTCCAAATATGATTAATTTGCATTTATTTTCATTTAGATCGATTTTATTTTTATCACACCATTTCTCGACTTTTTCTGATTGCAGTATTTTTGCATCTCTTGGTTCATTTATTTCCTTATAGATTCTCGTTTTTCTCTACTTTATTACTTATATTGCTTAGAAATATGTTGAAAAGCATTGGTCCGATAACAATTCCGTGCCATACCACTGATACCGCCAGCATTTCTTTCGACAATTTGTTACCTACTTGCACTAATTACGTTCTTTCCGTTAAATATTTTTCAATCCAATATATGATCCCCAGGGCTATCAAAGTTTGGATAAGTATACCATGCATCACCTTATTGAATGCCTTCGAAAAATCTAACGCAACCTCGTCTTTCTAATTTCATTTTTCTATTACATCAGATATCTATTGAACCAAATTTACTAATTATACTAATTATGTCAGGCATTATGGCCCTCTCGAAAACCGTGTAATTCTTATGTTATTGCAAAATCGTGATAAATATTTGACTATTACTTTCTCCAATATTTTGCAATATGAAAATTACAAGAGAAATATTGTTCCAGCCAGAGAAATAGTTATTTTAAATTGTTTTTGCAAAAGAAGCGAAAATTCAAGCATTCTACCTTTATCTCAATTACTTAATATGAATACCAAAAACGAGCAAGATCTATCTCTTTATGAACTAATAGGAGCTAAAGAAATAAACCAAAAGCATCCAAGAACCGATGATCCTAGTAAACAGAAACAGTAGTATTTTGGCAATTTTTAATAATTTCCTAATATACAGTTGTATTTCGGTAATTGTTACTCCATTATCTGTTACGGTCTTATGTTTTGGGGGCAGCACACTATTAAAACTCCTAGGACATTTACTCCACACAACACAACCTTGCGTACTATTTTATTTCGGGGGGGGGGGGGGAGAATAGTTGTCATTCTGTTTTTTTAAGGCACGAGGCATATTGACACTATGGGACGTACATATTTTATCTTGTGCTTTCATTTTTGATCTTTCAATACTAAATTTGGACTTTCTCATACAAGGACTAAAAGCTTTATGTCTTATCCTTGTCAGGAGTTAATCATTATATGTTAATGGTATTTATTACAGTGGTTATAAACTGTTCAACGTTCTTCACTTCTACGCTCTTGCTGTTTACACATCAAAATTTTTGTTTTAAACTGTACACCCAATACTACCGTAATTTTGTGAGAATCGGGACAATTTGGGAGATGATTCAAGCCGCCTTCGGCGACAGTTTTTTTTTGTTACCATACCCTTAGTGCGTCCACAGCATCATATATTATTGGGGTGCTCATACCAGAATAATATATTTTTACTTATTTGTATGTGTCTCGTTTCACCACAGGGAAGAGGTGAATCGGCACAGTCGCATATTTCACAGTATTTCCCTATTCAACGATGGATGGGAAACGATGGACGGTAAGCTATCAAAAAATATCAAAAGAAAAAGGTGTCATAGAAGCATCCAAGTTAGCTAAGAAGGTTACAACTTTTTGCGATTTATATTAGTATTTACGTCCTATGATATATGTCATACACTATTTATATCATTTGATAACATTACATTTATTAATTATGATTTAGTGAGTGTTTTTAGCGACAAAGTCTCACCAATGCGACCATGGTTTTTTCATACGCCAAACAAACAGTTGCCCATATATTTTGCTTTAGGTTTGGACTCCCAGCTGTTTAGCAGCATATAAACTAAACTATGTAAATGACAGTCCGCGGTCAGTTGGCAAAGAGGGAAAGATTTCAAATGACAGCCGGTGGTACAATAATGTTTAAAAAAATAACAGTTGACGGCTAGTGGTCATATGGCAGCTAACGTGTTACTAAACAAATGAATTATAAATTTAAAATAAAAGCTCCTTATAAATTGAAATATTCTGTTATATTCAATAAACTTAAATATCACTTGTTTGATCTATGTGCTGTTGTTAATTCAATAACATTTTACACTTACAAGTAATTTTCATTAACAAATTGACTGTGGGATCTTTTCATGATGACAAATGGTGTTTGTTGTTATGTAATATTCCCCAATTAGTTTTATAGTATTCAAATATAAATTAATGTATAAATAACTTTAAGTTTAAGCACTCTAGTGGAGTTAAATTAATCAGGGTGAGCTTCACTTGAAGATACCTAAAAAAGAAACAAATTTTTAACTTATTAATGTATTCTTCATAAATTTTACTTTTATTTGAAATGTTAAAATCACAATCATTTTGGGATTTTATAAATGAAATGATTTTCATAAAAAACTTTTGATGATTGTTTAAAAATTGAATTACCTCTGCTATATATTTTACATTAAATTTAATTTTATACTCACTAGTAGCTTTTGATATGCAATAGTTCTTATGATGGAAGATTGTTTTCCCGAAACATGTCAACAACATATCATTTTGATATTGTTCGTATTGAATTCGTCTAACACCTACAATTCAATAATTAAAATGGAGTTTTTGGAATACTTTTGAGTTTAATTTATTTCAAATACTTGGCTCCAATACTGGAATAACGTAATTTTCTTAATAAATGATATTTACTCACCAAAATATGTATAAAAAGTGCAGTCAGTGAAATATTATAAAATGTATGTGACATATCGAACTCGACCATTATCAAAAAAACATGAAAAAGTGAACAAAATTTTGCTCTCTCTTAAACACCCAATCAGAAATGATTATTTGGTTTCAATGTATCTTGGCAGGACCCTTACCAACCAAACTGACAGCGTGTGCAACAAAACAAAAATTTTGAGCAGTTAATTTAAATTACTTTTTTTTCTTTTTTGGTTATTGTCATTATTCTATTACTGTTTTGCTAAACTTTATGACTACTGTCACACATATAAGAGGGCCGACGCCGTAGCGATCTGAATAAGATGTATGACTTCCACAGCAGAGTCCTGAGTTCGATCCCCAGCGTAAACAATGGTTTGCGTTGTTGATCGAATTTAGGCAACACACGATACGAGGTCGGTAATTATAGGAGGAAGGTAACTATAATTTATCTATAGGGGTAGATGTAAAACTTGGGTCCAGTGTGTGCGGGTTGGCACGCACTATAAAGATCTCTTTGCGAGTAAATCAATAAAGGTTGGTAAAGACGAAATTGTCTGATATCCTACCTATCTGATACCCTAAATATATAAATTATCTAATCTTATACTTTTGTGAACAAAATAAATATTGACAGCATAATAAAAGCTATATAATAATAATGCCATTAATATCTTAAAAACATTTATTTACAAAAAAAGGAAATAATTTAGAAAACCACTGTACAAAAAATAATTTTGACAATAGAAAAATTGCTACATAATCATGTACAATATGTATTCAACAAATTAATGAACTAAAACTCCATGATGTGCAAGAACTGGAGCAGCATGGACAAGTGGAGCATGATGTACAACTGGATGAGCAGCTAGTACTGGAGCGGCATGTACAACAGGATGGACGGCTTTGACTACAGGCGTGTGAACGGCATGAACAACTGGTGCAGCATGTACAGCATGAACTACAGGCGAATGATGTTGAACAATGGATTGATGGCTAGTAGCAACCGAATGAGCCAATATTGGAGCGGCTACAATGCCTCCAGGACGAGCATATGCGTAAGCGATGATTGTAGCGAAAACAATCTGTAAATAATTAGATACAATATATAGGAAGTTCAAATAAATACATTAATATTGATGCAAAATACCGAAACGTATTATGAACATGCGATAAGCTATTTAAACTTGATTGAAAGTAAACGTTGACAAAACAGAGTCGAGAACAAAGGATAATTAAAAATATTATGAAAGAGTTTTAGAAGATGTAGGAGAAATAACAAATAGCTTCATCGATAGCTTGAGCGTGGAAATCTATTCTATAGAAATGCATAGACTAGTAAAAGGATGTAAAATATTTTTATGATTATACAATCTATCCTTAATTTTGCAATGTATATTATAATATTAATTTATGCGACTGTCTGTAGAACTAACTTAGGAATCGCATAAATAGGAATCTACGGAATTATGAAATGAAATTAAAGTAGAATACTGAAATATTTACATTCATTATAGCATAAAATAAAGCTCTTTCTCTACAGATAAACGAAAAGTTTAATGGCCGTTCGTTTATTGTATAAAATTTTAAGCTAAGAATTTGAACTCATAAATTGCATTTTATAGTTACTGCTATTCCATTAATGACTCATGAGGGCATCAAACTAATAAGAAAACTTTTAAAATATCTAAATAATTACGATTTATAAAATAACAAATGATGGTTTAATTAATGTTTCTTCTTACTATAAAAGTGTATTTCACATTTATAATTTTAAGTGAGAAATAAATGTAATTTATTACAATAATAATTGGAGATAAATAAAATCTCTTGCATTTAGTGAATTCGTATACTTGACTTGTATCGATGACTTTTAGAAACAGTTTTCAGCATTCGCGGTTTTTTTTTGAGAAAAATGACAGTGCTTAAAAACTGTTTCTGAAAGCAAGTAGATTTTTGTAATATTCCAAAAAAACGTAGGAATACATACAAAAGCGACAATTACAGAAATTATAATAATCGATAACATAAAAAGCTATCTTTAAAAATGTTGTTTCATTGTTTGCATTTATTAACATATTATTTATCCAAATAACACTCATAAAGTGTAACGATGCTGGAAACAAAAGCCCGGATCTCTATTTAAAAAAATATTTTGCGAATTTTTGAGGACTAATCACATTTTGTTTGCTTGAGAAAATAAACTATTTCTTTCTAAGTTAAACTAATTTTAATTCATTGCTTCTCCTTCTAAAAAATATTGAACAAAGAAGACGAGAATATAAATGAAAATACGATTTTCCAATTAACCGATGGGCCGGGAACAAGGAAACGCTTTGTCCTGTTTAGTGAATCTAGAGTGATTCTACGTCTTTCTACAATGTATTAATGATACAGATTGATTAATGGTAAGTTTACTAGTTGATGTAAATGCTCCTTTGGACAATCGAGCAAACAAATTTGCATACATATTATTTTGTTAAAGTAGTCCTACTCGTAGTGAGATATCGCCATGACACCGTTGTTTTACAACAGCCCGCTTGCAATTGTACACAAAGTGGCGCTAAATTATTATTTTTATCCCCCGGTTTCAGTCCGTGTTTAGACTCGGACTGCGGTGTGCTAAAATTGACGAAAGTAAAAGTAATTCAAGTTATAAGATAGGATCATTCGTTTAGGATTTTTCGGAGATTTTCAAAAGTGTTGGTGATATTTCGTAGTGCAAATGTGACAATTTTACAACATTTAAACGAAACGAACATAAGGAGAAATCAGCAAAAACAAATTGACGCAACTGGGAACTACTTTAAGTAAGTCGGAATTTAATTTTAATTTAGCAAAGGCTTCACCAAGCTGTTATCCCTTTCTGGAAACTTCAGCATGACTATTTTCGTAAATTTCTCGATAAATATACTACAAAAAGTTCCCAGTGAACCTACATTGCTCTAAAACAATTTGGGGAATTGATATAACAACATTTTATCTAAAACGAGATTTCCTTGATGAAAAAAATGCGTATTTCTATAGAAGCAAGAGGCGACACATAGGGTTTCTATATCCAGCGTGATCGTTGGTGTTTTTTTCTGAAGATAAAGAAGAGACTGCAAAAATCATTCATGCTCACAATTGAAAATCTTTCCAACCATCTAGAATGGCTGAAACTGTGACAACTGAGCCCAAAGACATATACATAAGATAATGTTTAATTTAAATTGTTTAAAAAATGAATCCAGGGTTACCGCTATCTCCTCAAGCAATCGGGAATGGTTGTCACCTGCATTATATTACGCTCGAAATCTATATATTGAACATGCACTTAATTGTTTTAATGAAGATGAAACCGTGTGCAAAATGAAACAGTGAAGCTACAGAATTAAAAACATTATAAAACGACCACATCTATATAACTTCAATTTTTTTTTAAATGCTACGATAATTGAAAATGTTGAAAACTAGAATGTTGCTCTGATAAGTACTTTGGAAGAAATATTATCATTCCACTTCGAGTTTAAATCATGTCCAGATAAATTTGGAGAAAAAAACTACGAAAAACAAAAAGTCAAGCTATACTATTTTACTACGGATCAAACACAAGCTTCATGGAATCCTTAATGAAGGAAGGGCAGATTAAAATGAAGATTTTGAAGTACTAATTGTTTCAAGACCACTTAAGATCATTTATCTATATGCAGTGTAAATAAATGTTTTTAAGTATAAACTTGGTTTACTGTAAACTATATCATTTCGAGATTTATTTGTATTAAAAAACGTTAGTAAATATATTGCGTTTTAAATAAATATTTGACATTTTTTGTTATTTTATTATTAATTCTATTATTTATTTAGAAATTTAAGTGTGGTACAAACTTGTGTATAGCGATCTGGTTTGTAATCTGGTTTGAAGATCAATGATTACCTCACATTAATATAGAAAAAAAAATTTGCTATCTATTCCTTTCATATATTTTTTAGAAAAATATGTATTTTCGTTCCGTTTTACACTTTTCTTTCCTCTACCGTGTTTAAAATAACCAAATTTCAAAACATTATTTTTCAAAATTGTTCATATGATGAATGTTTCACATGCTATATAGGCTGACACATGCAAATATTATAATAAATCTTCGAAAACTTCAATCATCCATTAACCAATCTATAAAGTACGTATTACTTTTAAAACACAACGTTCCATATTATGCATTCAATTTATATGTTATTAAAACCGACCAAAAAATTCATTTTGTAGACGCAATTTCAAAATTTTGAATAAATAAATAAAGATCCGGGTCCTACTGATAACATAAAAAAGTAAAATATTTTGGTTTTATTATATTTTATTACTTTCATATTTAACTAAATTTTCGACTTGTTCCCGATGTTTTTGTTTTATGTTTCAAATGAAGGAAGAAAAATAACGAATCAGTATAAAATTTTAAAATACAGTGTGTA
>WYDF02090134.1:0-10910 GCA_009867245.2 Adranes taylori | reverse complement strand
GTGCAGCAGTATCTAAGACAATGTTAGCCATATGGATCGCCAACCTTCGTACGGAGACGGCGTAATAAGAAGAAGAAACATTTTTTTATGAAAAAGTGACATTTGCCCTTTTAACTTCGACAAAATATATTCAATTTATTTATTTCCATACAAATATTGAATAGCAGGTTTTATTAGATACGGTTTTAACTCATTCAAAGATATTTCATGTACAGTTCCATCTTTTCATGAACTTGGTGGCATCAAAATTTATTATTATGTTTTAACAATTGGATGAGAAAGAGTACCGTAATACTGCAACCATCAAGATCTATGATGTGGTCTTGTCTGGTCTATTCGCTAAGAAGTGCAGTATCCTTTTGATCGGAATTCGACAAATTTAATCTGGATTTTGTTTAGTTGTCCCAAATCTATTCCGGATAAGAGCTATACAGACTTCGGCATTGGCACAGTACCTGATGAAATTTTCCTTTATCCTCCCCTCATCACCAACGGATTCATCTATTTGGCTCATCGTGTAAAGATGCTCCTTAATACAGTTTTGAGTAATGAGACTTACTACTGTTCTCATTTGTTTCCTCTCTAGATTCAGTAATTATTTCTTACTCTTCTCCGAGGAAACTGCTATTCAACACTAAGCATGTTTCATACCCATAGTGTCCTCTCAGTGGTTTGTTTATTTTTTTCTAATTGGGTCCATATATGTTATTGCTTACTTCATGTGCTCGCTATGCCGTAAATGGGTTCAGCTCCAAAATCGGATCCGCTCTGGGTTTCTTTGTAAGGTTGTTCATTTCATTAACCTTGATTCATTATCCATTATCCTTAAATTGATATGCTCTCTTAAGCTGTTGTGCTCTGTAAGAGAATCGAGTTTATTCACATATTCAAGGACCTGTCTAGAGTGCACCTCTCCACCCCTGAGGGATTTTAGCTCAGTCTGGCCCTCAGATCACTGGTGGTAAAGATTTGTTTATTCTGGATGGCTCTCTGAAGCAACTCCAGTGGGCAAGGTTGGCATTATTTCGACAGTTGTATATATTCCCAAGTTGATTATAAACTGATAGTTTGAGTTCTTGGTTCCATATATTCCGTCCCTTGACCGTTGCTACCTTTTGACCTATCTATAAACTAGACAAGGTCATTAAACAGCAGTGGGTTATTTCCATCGTTCCGTCAAGAACGATTACCCGAAAGGAGTTGCATCTGGTAGCATGTTTAAAATACTACTTTCGTTTATAATCGTTTATAATTATAATCTATGAGTTGATTATCTCGTACTTCGTGGAATCTCTTAAATCCATTTATTCTAATTCTATATGCAGAATCACTTTAGGTGACACTCCGCATTTCTTCCCATACATAAGCCTTCAGATCAGAAACTTTAATCGATTTCTTTGTTATGTCCGTCATATGCCTCTTAGAGGGTGGTAATCAAGTAGTCTATTCTATTCGGCTTTAGTTACTTGATTGGCACGACAATAGCAGTTTCAGAAATTATGTGCCTTAACTAAATTAATAATCTTGGTAGTTTAAATGGGCAGAAATAAATTGAGAACACCGATGTATTAAACGATGTATTCAAGAAGTGGTACAAAGTGATCTATCCACCTCGAAATGTAACATCCTGCGCCTTCTTTTGAAATATAAAATCTTGACTTGACGTTCAATATTCTTTCATGACCGGTAAAAGGAATTCTTCCAAAATATCTAAATATTTATCTGTATTGACAATTCCTTCAATGAAATGAAGATTTCCTAACCCCTTGAAGGACATGCTAGCCCAGACCATAATAGATGCAGGAAACTTCTTTTAAGACAGTCAGGATGAAAGGCCTCATATTTGTTTCAAATAACTCCTCTTCGGCTAACTCCAACGCACACTTTAAACCGGGCCTCATCACTCCTTTGTACTACTTGCCATTGCAGAGGTGTCCAATCCTTATGAGCTTTTACCCCTCTGACAATTTTTCTTTTGCCGTTGGCTTAAAAGTGGCTTCTCTTTGGCCTAAAACCAAATTGTCAATATTTAAATTGTAAAAACTTACGTTATAGGTGCTAAATCCTAATTTGTGAGCATCCCGGTGACATGTGGATCTTGAAATTCATCAACCAACAGAATCACTCCATAAAATACTTAATACAAGATTACCACGCCTATTTCTCTCGATAATTCTCCTTAACGCTCTTCTATCGGCATTCGTGATTTTGCTTTTTTTAACGTTTTGGAGCCTTTTGGCAACTGAACCAATAGTCTTATATTTACTAACTATATTCTGTACGCTGCATCGCGATAACTATAATAAATTCTAATTTCTGAGTTTGATTTTCCAAAATTAGACAATCTAATAATAATTGAGCGAATTTATTCACTAATACTTTTTCTTCTGGTCATTTTAAATAACACAAGAAGCTTCAATTCTTTAAAATGATTAAAATGTAATCTGACAGTTATTAGCATTGTCATGGTGTAATTTTTCCAATGCCACCTTCGATTACAGGCTTGCTTTGTAAGAAAATAAAAATGGATTTTTATATTAAAAAACTTCAAACTTCTTGTTTAGAATACTTTTTAATTTTTTACTAAAAATTCAGAAAAAAAAGAAACATGTTGTTTACTTTTTATTTCCTATTATTAAACAGGCTCTATTAATTAATACGAGACCTCAAAAAGCATGAAGTCTTGAAATCGAGAAATTTACTCCAATCGTACAAAGGCTTTACTTCTAAAAATATTCAAATTCTTTTTTTTTATTCCTAAAATTGCAATCATGTTTGCTAACAGGAAGTTTATTAAACAATTTTACGCAAAAAGTCTTAGTATAATAAGCAGTGAAAATAACCTTGAAAATACCCATGCTTAGTAAATTTTGTGATTATGCTTTTTGTTGCAAACAAGGAGTGTAGAATTAATATACAAGGAAAAGTTACTATTTTCGGCTTTAGAAAGACCTCCTAGTCTACGATGGAGTGCAATACTTGGCAGGTTCACTATAAATCTACTAGTACAGTGCTTGCGGTAATTTGTAGCGCTCGCGACTTTATTCTCCTTATTTTGGTCGTTTTCCGATCTTTAGTCGTCGTTTTCTATTACTTGTCGATGCGCGCTCTCTGGGAGCCTTAGGTCTATGTCGATGATAACGCCAATGTTTTTACTAAAAATAATGTTTGTGTAGAAAATTAACAATAATTGCAAAGAATATCGACATAACTTTAAACGCAAATAAAAATATTTTATTGTACAACATTGAGATTTATTTTATGGGTGATATTGAGATTTGTTTTATTTTTCAGCTAGTAGAGAACTTGCCCGAAGACGAGCGTTCCGTACGATTCGAAATGATTGCTGCAAGAATGGTGACAGAAAAACCGAAATACGCTACAATAAGGACATCAGGTCTTCCAAGACGAAGTACAAGAAGAGATACAGCACGAGGCGGCGTAAGATTTTTTGAACAAATTATTTAAACTTGTATTATTATTCACAATTGATTGAGAAAGAGTCCGCTAAGCGACCATCCAGATCTACTCTATTTTCTTGTTTGGTTTATTTGGCTAGATGTCCTGTATCCTCAAAGATGTCGAATATTTTCTTGATCGGACTTTGACGACTTCATCTGGGTATAGTTTAGTCATCCCAAATCTATTGCGCTTAAGAATTGTATAGATTTGGCATCGGCGCAATATGTGATGGGAGTTTTCTTCATCCTATACACATCCCCTACACGTGGGGTTTTCTATTAAGTTGTTTCTCCAGACAATCGTGCCCTGTAATGAAATTTGATAGTAGCACTTTCTTCTATTAGTTTAGAAGCACTTTCTTGGTCTTCTTCAAGGGATTTGTGAAACACTTTGTGTGTTTCATGTCCATAGTGTTCTTCCAATGTTTTAATTGTGTTCTGATACACAATAAAGGCAATCCTCATAAAAGACGGGTCATCATAAAAGAGAAAGAACGTAATTCATCTATCGAGATAAGCAGCAAAAGGAAGGACGTCGAAAGTTTAGCTGTATTCTCCATCTTTCCCCTTTTGGTTCTCTCACTAACGCACGTGAAGACAGGCGTTCCGTGTTTGCGAAAGCGATTGACAGTGCTCTTTCCTCCCGCTGCAACTGGCTCTGACTTTCCTGCTTCTCCCCTTTTTCGTGCACCACGAAAATGAATGTCGCTTGGCTTGAGGCCTAAGTCGTCAATTCTATACGCATAGTTTATTGTCTGCATGCACAAAAAACTTGGTATTGCACCTCGCAGTTCTTTTCCTCGTTCGAATTGTTTTATAATAAATCAATTCTTGATTTGTTTAATTATTGCGTTATTCATTTATTTAATTGATGGTTTTTGAATGTTTTATTCATTTATCAATTTAGTTAAAGGCTATGACGATATGCTGATAACATCCTTCTAATATTACTATTATTGTGCGCGCTTAATATTAAACTACCAAATAGTTTATGACAAAATTTTTATATAAAATGTAATATTGTCATATTGCCTATTTCAGAATTGTAAAGATATATTCTTATGGTTACCTTTAAATTAATTAATTAACCTAACATAGACAGTATTGACACCTATTAAAATAAGTTATGTTTTGTACTATTTTCAAATCAAATCGAATTTATTCATAACTGTGTTTCAAAGATTTGCTTTTATACTTATATTTTAATTTCAGCGAAATAACGAAGCAACTGTTGTTCATATGCTTCCATACAGATCACGACAATGACGACTATACAGGTATACGTTATTCTATGAATTTTAATCCATAAAGGTATGTAGTAATAAGACCATAACCCACTTATACAGCGGGTAGTAAAACAATTTGATTCATCAAAATATTAGCAACATCCTGATATTAAGGATATTTCTTTATGTATTTACATGCAAACAGATTACATCCAAAATAGGTAACCAATTAGAAAATTAAGAAACATTAAGAAAGCCATTAAACTCTACGGATTTAACAAATTGTCTACACATAGAGAAATTATTTTTATATAATTTCGCTATTTAACATGTCAACGATTAGCAACATTGAATGATATTTATTAACATTGGCATATGCGTGCATGATAACGAAAAAACAACACCGAATATTGAATCACGACGTAAATGACTAATGGAGCGATGTGTGGGTGTGTGTATGAGAGAGAGAGGGAGTGAGGAGTATAATGATGAATAGAGAGGCATGTGGACAGTAAAGGAGGATAGAAATAACAGAAAAAGTATAAACACGAATAGAATATTAGGAGTTGGAAGATCTACGTCTAATGGGTTAGTGTTGCAGGAGATTAACAACTACAAATATTGGGTGGGAGCGATTTAAATAAAATGTCGAAACATTTAATCAATGTGATGAGGGTGAAAGAATTGTAAACAGTTTACGTGTAGAAATAAAACGCTAGCCATGGAGAATGATAAGGACACGGGTGGTATGAATGAATACAGTATGAATAAGAGAAGAGCTTATGGATACTCATTTGGTTTCACTTTTATAATTTGTAGTTTTAAACCTTCCAAACGTTAATGTTTATATAGAATATGTTTGCCTATATAATATTTTATTAGTAATGAAGAATCGATTATTAAAGTAGTAGTCGTTATTATTTGTTTAATTTATCCTAGGATGCCTGGCAGGTACTCCGTGGTACTTTATTGTCGACTAGCAAGTCCCATCGCAGTTTGCTTGCGATATTTGCAAATATCAACGTATATCATATGAACGACAGCTCCGCATTGTTGCGGCCTGGGACCGCGCTTACGGCACTGAAAGCTCTGCTTTCCGCAATGCGGTGGTCTAAGTTAATTGGTTTCTGAAATATGATTATTTTAATTTTTGTTCAAAACCACTCCTGTTTTTACGCCTTCAAGAACTGAAAATCAAAATTTCATCTTACACGTGTCTAATGGATTTTAACTAAGAATATTCTTGCCAAATTGCAACTTCCTGAGCTAATTGGTTTCTGAGATACGGTGATTTTAATTTTTGTTTTATACATCTTCGACCGCAGGTTTAACCCTTCAAAAACTGAAAATCACAATTTTGTCTTAAACGTGTCCAAAGTGAATAGATTTCGGCAGAGTCTACCAGTCGAATTTGAAGCTTCTACATTTAACGGTTTCCGAAATAGCTTAAAACTTTAACCCCCTTTCGGGTCGAATTTCATAAAATTCCTCTTAGTGGGTGCTTACGTTATGAGGAGAACCTTTATCCTTTAATATATAGAAGATACTATCCCCGATTTTAACACTTCAAAAGCTGAAAAATTAAAATTTCATCTGGTGTCTAATGGATTTTAACGAAGAATATTCTTGCCAAATTGCAACTTCCTAAGCTAAATGATTTCTGAGATACGGTAATTTGAATTTTTGTTTTATACACCTTCGACCCTAGTTTTTAACCCTTCAAAAACTGAAAATCAAAATTTTGACTTATACTTGTCGAATAGATTTCAACAAAGACTCTTTCAGCCGTATTTTAAGCTTCTACATTTAACCATTTCCTAAATAGCCTAAAACTTTAACCTTTGGGGTCGAATTTTGAAAAATTTCCTCTTAGTGGGTACTTATGTCAAACGACGAGAATCCTTTGCCAAATTTTCAAGTTTCTAGGTCTAGGGATTTGGGCTGGGTGTGAATGAGTCAGTCAGTCAGTGTATCGGGCGTATCCTTTTATGTATAGAGATTGTATAATTGTAAGAGATCGGTGGTCGTTGATTGAATCGAGGTCCTAATGTAATCATCCGAGATTATCATGTAAAATAACTATATTCTTGTTATAACTACATACTAGTTATATCCTTGTACTAACTAGTTATGCTAGTTATACCTACTAATTATAACTACGGACTAATTGTACTAGTTATAAACTACATATATCTTATTAAGGTATGGTCATTTTGTATTTCCTGCAGAAGACTGAAGTTATTTAGTTTTAAACTTTGGTTAAGAATTATGTAAGTACTAGTAGCGTGCTGAAATATATCTTAAGACGTATGAAAAAGCAAACATATAACATATTTTTATAGATTTTTCTCAGTATTAGTTTACATTGTTTCAAAACTTTGAGATTTTGTATTCCTATAGATAGATAAATTGGGAATAAAATGCTTTTTATCCCATACAATACAATTTTCCCAAAGTTGAGGTTTTTACAGTGGAAAATGACTAATTTTTTCGTAAACAAATATTTTTATTTTTGATTATTTTCATTCTTTTTGTTTATAGGTTACTCGACCGAAATTAAAGAAAACAGATCTGATTTTTTATTTTCAATTTGTACCTTTATTTGTTTTATGTTCTTTTAAGATTTTTAAAACTATGAATAAATGATTATTATAAATTCTAATTATTGTTGTAACGGCTCAAATATATTAATATAAATTAAATAAATATTTCGATCTTGTAAATCATTTATTTTTTAGAAATCAGCGTCTTTTATTGTATAAATATAAATATATTTTAATCACTTACTTATTTAATAAGTAATTTTAGTAGGTAAGTAATATCTGCTATCACAACCAATGTCTTAAAAAAAACGGCTTGTGCAAAATGTATAACGTCATTTCACCTATTTATAAAGGATCATCAGCATCTTCTTATAGTAGCATCGGACGCAATGTTTAGAAAGGTACGTCCTTCCTTGCTACGCTAGAAGCCGTGCTGATGAAGAATTGAAAATTTGTATGATGAATATTAATTTATTTGAATGCAACTCACATTACATATAGGTATATGAAATGGGTAAGTGGCCATTTGTATCAATTGATGATGTATAGGTATTACAACACTTTAATGAGAAGAAGTATGTCAGACAAGGTTACATTGATAAATCTAATAGATATTATACAATGAAGACGGACAATCTTGCCGTTGGAACCCCTAGTTCTATCTCGTTCATGCGGAAATATCTAGATAGCCAATATAAATTGAATCTAAAGATTCTGGTTTTTATAGCTACCAAGGCATATATAATTAATTTTTGTTGGTAATATCAGCTATCATAATAAATGTCTTAAAAAACGAGCTGTGCGAGATGTATGACCTATTATTTATTGGTTATACATCTCGCATGTCATTTCACCTATTATTTATAAAGGATCTTCAGCATCTTATATTAGCAACGGACGCAACGTTTGAAACTCACGTCCTTCCTCGCTACGCTACAAGCCGGGATGATGAAGAATTGAAACTTTTATATTATGAATATTTGAATGCAACTCACATTAAATATAGGTAGATGAAATGGGTAAGTGACGATTTGTATCAGTTGATATATAGGTATTACAACACCTTAATGAGAAGAAGTGTGCGGTAAGACAACATTGATAGATCTAATAGATATTATACAATGAAGACGGACAATTTCGCCATTGTAACGCTTAGCCACGTCCTTTCTCGTTCATGCGGAGATGTCCACACAGCCAATATAAATAAAATTTTAGACATTTGTTGTGATAGCTGATATTACTTATCTACTAAAATTAATTATATATGGCTTAATGACTATACAACCAGAATCACTTTACATTCGATTTATATTGGCTTAGAGTTACCACAAATAGAAATTTTTCAAAAAAAAAAATTTTTGTTGCTCAAAAATTTTAAAGAAAGGCGTATTTTTCAGTGTCTGTACGTATGTACGGATGTACATGCAAGATTTGCTCGTAACCTATTGGACTGATTTGCATGAAGTTTGGTATACAGTTGCACGATTGTTCCGCAAAACAGATTTTTTCATTTTTTTTTATAAATCCAATATGGCGGAAATGCGCCATTCTTTTTGGACAAAAAATCTAGGTAGGAGGCTGAAGTTTTGCACACATATAGTGTCTCGTATTATACGTCGAACAAAAGAAGTCCTTTTCCCTGTCTTCTACAGTACGTGACGTTGCCACGTCCAAAGTTTGAAAATATTTTTTAATATATCTCAGAAACTATGATAGGGCATTCGAATAAACTTTGTTTTATAGTATGCCTAAAGCCCCTTCGATTTTATTTGAAACATTTTTTTCTAAAATCAGATTTAACATATATACATGATGTTGTTTCTTTGAAAATTTTGCGGTCAATTTTCTCGAAATCTTACACACGCCTTTTTTTTATATTCTTGAATCGAAAGATCCTTTAATATTTCAGGGATTGAGCGAGTTTAAAAAAATCCCACACGTAACCTTGGAACTAATTTGACCTTACAAAAAAATTCTACTCTATCTCGGTTCGTATTTAGAACGTATTTAGATCTAAGGGACCTAAATTTTACCGATGTGAGTAATTCAATATTCTGAACCTATTTTGAGCAATAAACAAATGTCATAAAACTTGTAACACCCTGTATATATTTATTGATTATCATGGCAACCGACATTCAACAATTATATATACATGTAAGGCGTAAATAATAGCACATATATGCAAAGTTACAGAAAAAAATATTTTACGTTGTATCAGACCTATAAGACTTATAGGTACTTTTGCAATTGCATACATTAAATATCTCGGTTCTTATGAAATTTAAAAAAATAAATCTTTGGGGAACATATATACGCGAAGCTAATATGGGGACCAGGGAATTAATGGATTAGCGAATTCGTGTATAGACGAATTCACAAGGCCAAGGCAGTCAACTCTTAGAAATTAGCCGAAAGATAGTCAAGACCGGTCGTAGGCCATGGCAAATCGAACAGCGGAGTCGGTAAATACTGGGAAAAAGTGAGTCAAGAGTGGCCCAGGCCGCGGTAAGCGTCTACGACGGAGGCATGTACAGGAACCGGGGAATTAATGGGTAGGTGGAATTCTATGACGGTTTTTTGTCACGCAGGTTTTATTTAATTTACCCTAAACAGTTATTGTGCAAATTGAATTTACAAATTATAAGGTGACAGTCATAACTAAAAGGTTCAATTTTTGTTTTATGCTAGATATAACAAAACGTAGGACTTTCAGTATATGAAAGATGGGGTGGAGATCACATCCACGAATTTTTGAATAATAAATCGTTTTGAAAATATTTTTGTGTCTTTTCCTGTATTCTAAAAAATTAAAACTGGCGTAGTATATAATATATATGTTTTATTAAAACTGTACTTGATTGTTTAGTTTTCATTTATTGACATTGGTTTCACTTACATATTAAGCCTCATCAGGCTAAAACTTTTACTTAAAAGTATAACATTAACATATTTCAATAGTAGCTGCTCGACAAGTAGCTATCCCACATTAAAATGGCGGCGACAAAGAGGATGATGCTCACGCATCTCCTTCAGAAATAACTGCAATAAGTGTAAAAGTGCTGTGCAAAATAGTGATAACGGTCTAAAATGTGAAGGATTGTGCGAGAAGCGGTATCATGCAATATTTATTAGAATAACTGACACCAAATATAAGCAAATAACAGAACTAGGTAATACAATTCATTGGTTCTGCACCGATTTAAAGGGTATGAAAGCATTGAAATTGATAGGGGGACAAACAAATCAAAACAACCTGGTAACGATGCCAGAAGAATTAAAGTTAGTAAATGTGAAAGTAAATAATTTACATGAACAAAACATAGATATAAAGATAGCCAATGAAGCAACACCGGTAGATAAGGAATCAACTTATGCCGACATAGTAGGAAATTCAGTACCATTAAAAGTGTCCATACCAAAAACTGACACTTTTCAGTACCATTAAAAGTGTCAGTACCATTAAAAGACACATCAACGTCAACAGATTTGTATAAGGCAGTAACAAAAACGTTAACATGATTTTCTTTAAACTTGACCAACATGTCTGGTATAAATACTGATGGTGCCCCAGTGACGGTTGGAAAAAAGGAAGGTCTTGTAAAATTAATAGAAAATGATGCGATTGCTGTTAAGAATTTAAATCTAATGAAATATCATTGTATTGTACATCAAGAAAA
>WYDF02090123.1:0-10911 GCA_009867245.2 Adranes taylori | reverse complement strand
AGCAGTCCTGTTCGCGCCGTTGGCAAATATGGTGACCAGATGGGGGGCAAAACAACGTTTGCCGGGTCCGCTAGTAAGAAATATTAATTTCATAATTTACTCTATTAAATAGTACCAGCGTGGAGGTTTAACCACGAAACATTAAATATTCAATTAAAAAAATATGATCTCTATGGATACCACATAATTTAACCCTAGATCAAAAACAGGCTCGAGTCAAATGGTTCAAAGAAACACTCAGACGATTCAGCTTAGGTACATCAAATTTGGTCTACAACATCATAGTGGTGATGAAAGTTGGATATATTCTTATGAACCTGAAACAAAACAACAATCCACTGTTTGGGTGTTTCAAGATAAAGCGAATCCAAGAAACGTTACTCGAGTCGGAGCGTTTCGAAGAAAATAATTGCTTGTTTTGTATCAAAAAGTAAGCATGTCGCTACTATCCCTTTAGAAAATCACAGAACAGTGAATGTTGAGTGGTACACAACTATTTGCGTACCGTTGAGAATTTTTCTCTGAAATGATAAAAACCAATGAAAGACATCGCTCATTCTATTTAACTGCACAAACAGTGGAATTACCTTTCCATCCTCCATACAGCCCTAACTAAGTCCAAACAACTTTTATACATTTCCAAAAATCAATTGCATGGTCAACGTGTTTCAAGTTCAGTAGATGCAACTGAAGCGTTTAAAAATGCTGTGATGAGCGTGTCATCTTTGAAGTGGAGTAAATGTTATGACAACCCTTATATTCGCATGAAGAAGTGCGTAGATTGTCAGGAGGAATATTTTGAAAAACAATAAAATCATTTTTGAATTCTAAATATTTTATTCGTGTCTATCTTGAAATTAAAGAAGCAACCCTCGTACAGACGAACTTTGTATGTTGCAAAAATGCAAGCTAATTTTTGCTAGTTTAAATATATCTTCTTTTGATATGTGAAATACCATACGTATGAAATAAAATATGTATGTCACCTAGTGTTTATCAATATTTTAATTACATCATTCATGTAAGATGTTTTTTAACATCTTTAACATCGTGCATTAATTTTTTATTGTATTTTCTTAGAGAATTCTTTACTAACTGGGCTTAGAGGGTATCTTTATTAAGGGGAATTTATATGATCGAAACGAAATAAATACAAATTAGAACAATTTGTATAGTCATGTAATAATCATGAAATAATATAAATATGAAATTTTTTTAAGAGAAAAATGTTTAATGGAGCTGAGAGATTGGGGGAAATAATGTAAGAGAGAAGCGAATGCTGGAATGAATGAGACAAGAAATGGAAAATGGTGGATAAAAGTGTACCAGGACTGCCGATTGAACTATAGAACTAATGTTGAAGTGATAGTGGGTTAAAAGCTTTATCCAAGGGTATAAATCAAGTATGTTGTGGAAAAGAAAGAATACATGGAGAATGGAAACAGGAGGCAATCATCCCGATGTACAAACGAGAGGATAGAAAGTATATTGAAAGTCATAGGGAAGTAACAGTTATGAATGGGATTTATAGGTTGTTTACGAAAATATTGAATAGAAGGTGGGAAAAGAAAATTAAAGAGAAGGAAGTATTATCAAAGACACAAACAGGGTTTGTTACAGTAGGGGACCACAGACCAGGGTTTCGTAGATAGGGATATTGGAGATAGAAAAGTTAAATTATATAATGCAACAAGAAATAGGTAAAAAGAAGAAAGCTATATTTGTTGTTTGTACACCTAAAGTTCACATTTGACAGGTTAATAAGAGAGCAATTGTAAGTAGTAAGGTAAAATAGAAAAAAATGTCAAAACATGAATATCTTTCATATACCTATTATATGGTTTTATAAAAGATAAAAATTAACCTGTAGTGAACTGATTAAAATTTTGCAACGATCATCATTAGCAACTTTCGATTGCTTGATCAATGAAATCGCCGTCACTAGAGTTTCAATTGCGCTCGCATATTCACCGGCGGCCGCATCGGAAACGGCACGACCAATCGCCGAACTTGATACGGTCCTATTTCGCGACATGATATCTTCGAATTCTTGTTCGCTAACCGGTGGCATTTCCGACCTGTGACATAAGAAAAACAATTACTTTTTAATTAATTAATCTAAAAATAAAACAATGCGCTGTTATATCCTTCAAAAAGACTTTGGGAATAATTTTGGAAGTAGGAAGGATTGCTTACTCACCTATGATCAGTTACAACTCCATGTGCACCGCCATAACCACTAGTCGGTCCGAGTCCAGGTGTAGTGGACGGATGCCCACCATAATGAGGAGGTGGCGGTCCTTGGCCGGGAGGTGGTGGCCCAGTCGGTGGACCACCTTGTGGGGGTGGTCCTCCTTGGCCGAAGAATGCTGGATTTACATGCGGAGCAGGTGGACCTATTTGGAAACAAAAAGTGATTGTCTGCAATTTGATGTTGCCAACGTAAGATAATTTAAAAATTGAAGAAATGTGTGACCGTAATTATATCTTCAATCATGAAAATATTAACATGCAAGCTTATGAGAGATCGCTGTGGACTTCAACTATTCACGCGAACCGTTCGCATAATCCTTATTGATAATTTGGACATGAACCACGTCGTCGCTAAGTTTGTTCCGAAAGAGCTACATTTTCTCCAAAACCACGCCGGAAATAAATTACCAAAGACATGCTCGATTAATCTAGATCCAAGTCTAGCTTCATTCAAACAAGTCAATCAATAAGCTGCTGGATACAGAAAGGGAAAGTGAACAAAAACAAAACATCTCAATCGCTCATATATGCAAAGGTATTCTCCTTCTCAAACATCTGGATGGTACTTTCCAATTTACTAGTCAGAAAATCAGGCTACATTCTCAATTTTATGCTTAGGCGTTCCAATAATTGATTGTTCCATGTACCTTGCTATCTCAGTTCTGCTTGGACCTTTCTTTCATGTTGTAAACATGCACACTCGAACGCGCCCATACCTTTCTGTGGATATCTTTTACCTCCCCATTTTTTTTTTCAATGTTTCCTTCTTAGACATTATACTTGTAAGATACATGGCCACGGCTTTCCAGTCTTTTTCCGACCTCAACATCCAGGTTTTCACTAGAGTATACCACCTATTTTCTGTTCTATTGCTCTTCTCTCTGTTCCATGCGCTAGGCAAAAGAAAATTGTTTGCTCCGCGTCGTCGATATTTCAATGCATAGTTCACAAGAGCCCGAGTTTATTTTTCCAATCCTCTTCAAATATTGGGCAAAGCATCCATGTCCCGTTAGTGCTTGAGCAAGCTTATAGTAGATTGTTCCGTGTGTTCACATAATACACGGCTTAATATCCGGGATTAGCTGTTTTGCCCAGATTCCTTTGTTTGAGGCTTCACACTCGCTTTGCCACTCTTCAAACAAGCGATCTAGCTCATTTTCCTGTTTTTTAGTCTCATTTGCATGTTTTATATTGGTATACACCAATTTTCGTTCTCTTGTTTTCACGTGAAGTGATGGCATGTTCGCAAACACTTGCAGAGTACTGTTTCACACAGTCCTATACGTTGATGTAATGCCCAACAATCCTTTTCTTGGCTCCTCGCTAGGATTGGTCGTGAGTTTGCCTTCTCTGTGGCATTTGACCATATCGGGGTTACATACAAGATAATAGCTTCGGATGCTCCTAGTAGGAATTGTTTTTTGTCAATTTTTGCTCCGCCTACTCTTGGCATGAGCCTTGTGATTTGTATCATTTTCTTACTGACTTTAGCGGCTGCCTCCATTATGTGTTGCATAAATGTTCAAGCCTTAATTTAGATATCTCAATTTTCCTTCTCCAAGTTAGAAGTACAGCCTCTTTTCCGGGACTAGAATTAGTTTGTTTCTTCCCATCCACTGCGAAATCTTTTCTAAGACTTTATTTACATTCCTTTCGAGTGAATTTGTTGTCGGACATTACTCTGCAAATCCGATTAGACTACATTTGTGTGGTATAGCGATTTGCAACATTTCGTCGTACATCCCATTCCATAGCCACGGCCCTAGCACCGAGCCTTGTGTATGCCATTAGTTAGCTCTTTTTCTTGTTTCCTTCGGCTGCTCAGTATTCTATCGATCTGTTTGATAGCTTAACAAAATTTGGATTAAATATGCTAGAATGCCTTGCATTTTATAGCCTTTAGGTAACTTAGCCAGTTTGCCGAGCCGAGTTAAAGGCGTTTCTTTCATCTAGTGTTACCATTACGCACATCTTACCCCCTCCCCCCCCCCCCCAGGGGCTTTCTTAGGCTTCAATCTTTTTATTGATTAGTTTAGTTCATCCATCTCGAGCCTTTTAAGCTGTCTTGATACGCTCTTCTAGTCAAAGTTGTGTAATATTTTCGCTCCACAAATATGTCTATTTTGTTTTGTTGGCATGCTTTTACTGCAATTACCTCTTCTAGTTGCTTTGTTGTTTGTTCTAGATTTTTAGAGGATTGAAGGGGTTCATCCTCCTCTTTTATTGCTAGTATGAAGTGTTTAGCCCTAATTTTTTCTAACTAACTTAACCTCCCTAACTTATTTTTATTTCCGGATTTATTATGTATCTAATGTACTGATGGTCACTTCCTTTGTTGCTCTGTCCTTCCCATCCTGGGATGCGCGTTGCTGCTTAGTGTTGCATAGCGTTATGTCTAGGATAAAGCTCTGATTGTTCCATACAAAAGTTGGTCTGGGCCCTGTGTTGCAGATGGTAAGGTACAAGGCTGCTGCCATTTCTGTTCTATCCCTTTTGTATCAGTACGCGTTTCTCCCCAGTCCGGGGCTTTCAAATTAAATTTTCCGCCAATGAGTATACCTAGGCCCTGGTTTCTTCTTGCGTGGCCTTCTAATTCTTTTAATATTATGTGAAGTTTTCTTTTGGATCGATGGGTGCTGTATAGTCTTGTGTTCTGCGCGTAATTGCAATCTAGGCATGTCCTTGCTTTTTTGCTGTGTGCTGATCGAAAATATTGCAAAACCAAATTCCTGTCCAGTCTGTGTTGTCTAGCAGGCATTCCGATCCTCTTCTAGAACATTTTACACTAATTAGTTGTGTGCCAGTTTACTATTGTTCAAATTTATTTGCACTATTTTCATGTTGGTTTCCTATATCCCTTGCCCCGCTTACTTTTTTTCAGCCTGTGTCTGTGTGTTTGTCTTGTTTAGAGCTGGTCTGTATTTGTTAGTGCTTCTGTTTGTTCTAAGTTAGCTGGTGATATTATTTTCCTTGGTTGGACAGCTTTTTGTTACATGATCCACTCAAACACATTTGTAGAATGCATTTTCTTTAGTGCGTTCTGTGCATTCCCTTCCTATGTCCCCTTTTCGAACACTTGTAGCATTTCAGCTATGAGAATTTTATTTTGCAATTGGTCAAGCCTGACTTTATTTCCTGCATTTTTATTAGGTGTTCTGCTACGCCTTCGGTAGCTCTTACATGGGCGTATTGAGTGCCTCTTGGGGATGGTAGTACCTGATAGCCTAGTAGTAATGTTAACACCTATTAACTGGGGTGTTATTGTGACTTACAGTAGTTTCCTTTCCACTCTGTCCACTAGGTGTATAATTTTAAACTACGTTAGCCAGTTATTTTTAGTCACTAACCGAGTACAGCACCTACGTTAACCGGGGTGGCACGAGACCTATAGTGGACCCCTAAGATTCCTACCCTTTCCGTTATTCATATCGTGTATTCGTATTTGCCCTCACTTCCCCACTGCATTATAAACAATTTGTACATACTTCCCGCATTATTACTATATTATTATTATTATTTTATCACCGCACATTTGCACTGCTGTACATTTGCACCGCTTATATCTTGTTTTGCTTATAATCAAATCGCTATTATTCATTTTCTAACCGCTATTAATGCGATATTGATTTAATTTGACGTTTTCTTGTATTGCCATTTAATTCTGCATTTGTTTTTTCTTTCTTTGTATTGTCTATGAACACCACTAGTTTGTATTGTAAAAACATTAAAGAAGTTTCATTAATTAGCAATTAGTCTTTTTCACCTGCCGACAAGAACACTTACTATTGGACCACTTACGTCTTAGCAGTCCCTGCCCTCAGTCCATTGAGGGCAGGTGGAACAACGAGTGTCTGTCGCAAGTTTGTTATCAGACGATCATTTGGAAAAGTTATCCAGATCTAATTGAATTGTTTTGGTCTTCAAATTAATCTACGGTACTGTACATCTTTACATCATCGGCAAAGAATAGAAACTTAACAAAACCAAATACTTTATAGATATCGTTTATGAAGAGATAAAAAAATAGAGGGCAACAATGCCCACCTTGTGGAACCTCACATTTCGCCTCTACTTCTTCAGATATGAAATTATTAATGTTCACCATTTTTACTCTGTTCAATCAGAAACGTCAAAACCAGCAAACAAACCCATCACAAAATCTTAACTCGCTCAGTTTAAAGAGAAGTAAGTCGTGGTTGACTTTGTCGTATGGTTCGAAATCTAAGTATAAACTACAGGAGTCATTTTCAAATGCAACCAATCAATTATTTAAAATCGGCCATGCATTTACTTGTGACACAATTACAACGCATTTTCTAGTGACACAAATATGAACATCTGGACACTATCTACAATTTATTGAATTTATATAGCTTCAATATGCCAGAAGAAGTTTATTAGTGTTCATTGTTAGCATATTGAACAAATGCCGTCCACTCATAGAGCAATCGTCGATTTAGAAAATCTCATAACACACAAGCATTTGTTTGCTAGTCTTTGGAGAAATATGAAATAGGAAAGGTCGATATCGAACTAATCGCTAGTACGACAATATGAGCTCATACATATCGACGCAAACAACTGCAATTTTGAACACAAAATATCAAAGTGAGAAGTCATTCATTCGACAACAACCCTCGTATAATATCAAGAAACGTAAAGCAAACAATCTTACCCTGAGGTCCACCACTACTACCAGGTGGCATTGGACCGGGTCCGCGTGGCGGTGGACCACCCATTGTTGGTCCGCCCGGTGGTGGTTGGCCGCCGCCTCCTTGCGGCGTTCCACTGGCTCCACCTTGAAATCCGCCGGGCGGTGGAGGTCCACCAACTCCTGGCGGCCCGCCACGATGATGATGATGGTGATTCCAATCGCCTGGACGCGGGGGATGTCCCTGTGGTGGTGGATGACCTACGCCTGGTGGACCACCGCCTTGCGGCGGAGGCATACCGGGACGCGGAGGCATTTGATGTTGAGGCGGACCTTGGAACTAGAAAAATATATATTCCTTTACATTTCGATCTATTCACATTCAATTGTTTTTCTATTCAATATTTTCTATATAACAGTTTAAACATTTAAAAATTAAAATACAGGTATTTCTCGACTTACCGATCGAAATATGTCATAATTAACTAGATAAGTTTGTTGTCACGTTTAGTTTACATTCAATACTAGCAGTGGCATGCATTTAATTTTTTTATTATGTTAGATTATATTATATAACTTAATTTTCTACTTTACTCTGAATTACGAAAAACGCCGGTAGGGGTCAAATAACCCAACTCATTTGGGTAAATAAATGAGTTGGGTTATTTGACCTGGTAATGGGAATGGATAGTCGTTTTACGACGGGTTATCATCTAGTATATATATATATGTGTGTGTGTATTGTTGTTATTATTCCGGTTTGTGCCCCGCGTATTGGGCATTTTGTTTTGCCGACCCTTTTTAGTGCAGCATTTGCAGTGAAAAAGTGATTGGCCCATATATTTTTGAGTACGGCGACGGCACGACCGTAACCGTAACTGGTGAGCGCTACAGACAGATGTTGAACGAGTTTTTCTTCCGCAAGTTGCTGAATTGGGTCTCGAGCATTGTTGGTTCCAACAGGACGGAGCAACCGCTCACACAGCTCGGGCAACTATTGAGATTCTGAAACACCAATTTCCGGTCCGCTTGATCTCCCGTTATGGCGATTTGAACTCGCCGGCCAAATCGCCACATCTGACGTCGTCAGACTTCTTCCATTGTGACTTTTTGAAATGTCGCGTTCACTGCAACAAACCACAAACCTTGCGAGTCTTGAAAGCCAACATTGAAAAAGAAATCAGCAATTTGGAGCCAGATGTTTTGCGCAAATGCCGTTAAACGAGCACCACATACGTGTATCCACTCAGGAGGTGGTCATTTGATCGACATGATTTTTTCAACGTAATATCAATTTTACACGTTCAAATAATCTTTCCATGAAAACTGAGCCCAATTTGTTTCATTTCTAACAAAATGGCAGCCAATTCCCATTATGACATTACTTTTGCCCTACCTGTTATATTTAAACCCAATGATGGTTTGAAATTTAAAATATATCGCAAACCTACTACAACTGATCATGCTATCAATGATTTGTCTTGTAATGCAACCGCTCATAAATCAGCCTTCTTTAAGTCGGCGTTTCATAGGTTACATACAGTATGTATATAATAATTTTGTTCTCCATCTGCGTACAATTCTACAAATCGCGCGGAATAACAATTATGGGACCAAGTTTGTTCAAAACTGCTATATTCAATAATTTTCCAACCTCTAATGATTCATATTACTTTTCTATTCCCTTCTGCGGACATTATCTCGTATGAGTTGTTGAAGGATTGCTTGGAAAAACTTGTTACAAATTAAAAGTTAATCATTTCTTTTTACTATATTTGTGAACAATAAAGATCAAATTTCACCATTTCATAAAAGTGGCATTTGCTCAATTTCATGTTCTTACGGAAAAGAATACATCGGTCAATCAGGAAGATCACTTATCACTAGGATAAAGCAACTTGTGAGCAGTATTATGCACAATAAAACAAATTCTAATTTCGCTATTCATATAATAGAATCGAATAGTCCTCAACATAAATTTGATATAGAGACTAATTGTAAATTTCTTCATCTCATAAAAAAATGAACATAACGGAGAATCGAGAAATAACAGTTTCCAAAAAAAAAAAATTCTATAATTTCAAGTTCATTTTACAGCTTCCGATTTTTTCAATATTTTAGCATTGCGATTAAATAAATATAAATAGTGTCATCGACTTTGGTGTTTCATAAAAACCAGTGTTCCTGACTCCAAAATTATTTTCCTTTATTTAAGATGTTGATAAATAAGGTTAATATGACGACACTATCTAGATTTGGAAACTGTCTAAGAGTTTCATTTTTGATGTCAATAAAAGCTATGTGTACAAAAGAATATCCTACATACCTCAATATACGGTGATTTAAAACATGTTGAATAACATCACATCAAAAACAAAAAATCTTCTTTTTAGTATCAGAAAAAAGTGTTTTATAAAATTTTTAAACACATTGTACTGGAAGAATTATGAATTATGAACTTTAATGTGATTAAATGTGTTAGATTTCATTTGTGTAATGAGTTCATATGTATGTCTAGACTCTAGACATACACGCAAGAAGGTCGTCGTCGTCGTAAGGAAAAACCATCGCTCGGAATCCTGTCTACGTTGGAAGGGTTCAACTTTAGTGCACAACCATTACATTTTTCACCAATTTAAAAGTATATAAAATCAATCTATTAAATTATCAATTTGTTCCTTTTAGTGTTAGCATTGTAATTAAATAGTTAAAGTGAACTAAACTCGTTTCAATTAATCACTCTAATTAAATGTCTAATCGCTAAGGGAAATATCAACCGATTTTGAGCAGCAAAAAGAGTAAAACCAAAGATGTTTACAGTCCACCGCTCTCCGATCGCAATAATACTCTACATACATTTTAGTTATTAAATTATAATATAAATATCAGTGATCATATTATTATTTTATGTCAGTCACTAACAGTAAGAATAAATGGTTAGAATCAGCAACAAATATTATCTACCATTTCGATCCACTCGACATAATCCAATCCTTTTTTAGTGTGTAATATTATTCTATATTACGTTATTTTACACTATATACAATATATATTTTAAATAATTATTTAAAAAAATGTTTTATAATTTATAAATGTATCTGAGTACTTTACTGTTATGTGTTGTGCTTAGTGCGCTACTGTATATTATTTGCAAACACGACTGCATAAACATTTGCGTTATCGAGTTAGACTGGAAATGTATGTTATAAGTGTATAATATACAAATATGTGTGAATAACAACGAACTGCATGATAAATGTGGGCCAATACATATTTTCGTAGTATATAAGTCCGATTTTCGATTTCAATATGGTGGATCTGAATGCATTCCTCTTAATGGATTTTAAAAAAAAATTTGTGAATTCGTCACATTTGAATTAGGAAATCTGAAATGTTGGTAAACAATCATTGATAAAATATACGGAAGAATCTGTCGTTAGTTTTAAGTAGGAATCTTTTTGAAATGACTAACGTCATCTCAAAGAATTTTATCAGCTTTCTTTCAATTCCTATCCCCAATCAGGGTAGAGGTAAAATTTTCTATCTTAATTAAACTTATTAATCATGGAATTTAAAATTAAAAGATAAATGTAAAAACTTTAATAAATAACGGGGCTAAATCAGAGTTTTACTATTTTCATGTTTTTATGGTGAAATTTTTTTAAATATTTTAACTGAAGAAATTATGAACTCATTACACAAATGAATCTAACACATTTAACCACATTAAAGTTCATATTTCGAAATTCATAATTGTTCCAGTTCAATGTTTTTAAAAATTTTATAACATTTTTTTCTGATACCAAAAAGAAGTTTTTTTGTTTTTGATGTGATGTGATGTTATGCACATGTTTTAAATCTATTCACCGTATATTGAGGTATGTAGGACATTCTTTAATGTTTTAAATTTATTCTTAAGATCTTCTTCTTTTGTATCTTCTTCTTCTTCGTCCAACGTCGTGGCCGACGTGTGGTGACTCTATGGAGGATGTTTCTGTGGTGCAGGG
>WYDF02090112.1:0-10911 GCA_009867245.2 Adranes taylori | reverse complement strand
GGTGCGTAATACCTATATAAAGAACAATCGGTATACAATATTAAGAACATCAACTACTATATGTAAAGCTGGTTGCATTCAAAAACTAATAATTCATAATACAAATTTTCATTCATAATACAAATTTTTTAAGTAGTTAGTCCCATTGAATTATAAAGATTCTATCTCATCGCGAACTATTTAGTGATTTGTGTCAAAGATCCATTTTTTTAATAGCACACTTACGAGATTAGTTTCTAAAGTTTCCCAGATTATATATTTTTTTTTCTGTTAAAAACATAATCTTCATCGCGCAATTCAATAAATGCGTTGTGGAATGATTCCTTATCAAACTACCTCTTTCAAACGCCTATAACATGAGAAAAATGATTCATTACAATATAGTTTATTATGCGGAGTCGAGTGATCCTACTCTTTATTTGACTAACTTCATATGTAGGTCTTACACGAGCCTCACATTAAAAAAAAAATGAGTCATAGATACTAATTCAAATAATTTCCAAGAAAAATACCACGAGCTCCCTTGGTATGGAAATATCAGAGAAACTTAAAATATAATATTTACATAAGTATAAAATATTGAAATAAAAAATATTTCAATATATCAAAGCATGACAAAATGCATGAATACGCATTTAATAAAATAAAAATGTGAAGCGTAAAAAAATTTTGCGAAAGATCAAACGTTTCTATTTGAAATTTTTCATAGAAATTTTCCCTTTGTACATTATACTTTAAGTTTCCCTTAAAACGTGCAATTGATGCTTATGGCCCAGAATATAAAAGCTATGTGAATGTAATATAAAATTATATAAAAAAATAATATGTTATTTTTAAATTTCCTATTGCATGCTTAATATTATTTTTAAAAAACTATACGTATTGCCAAAAGAGAAAACAATATGGATATAACAAATACCAGAGAATATGTTTAACGAAAGCAATATTGAAAACTTCTGATTGTCTACAAATTCTAAATACCTGTCTACTGCATTCCCATCAAATCGATCCAGTAGTTAAGGATAAATTCTTTTATATACATACATAAATTAGACGGTGAAATGTTGCAATTAAATTGCACATATACATATAATGGAATTAGTCCCATTTTCAAGATCTTCAATACAATGCGACGTTACCACGTTTAATAATAATGCGTGGACATGATCGCCACCCCATCTTCCATATACTGGAAGTACTACGTATTGTTACATCTTGCATAAAACAAAAGTTGAACCTTTTAGTTTTGACTGTCACCTTTTAAGACGTCTATTAAATTCAATGAGCGCAATAGTGTTTAGGGTAAACTAAACAACATTAATCTAACCCATTAACCCCCGTCTACCCATGAACCCCCGGTCACCATATTTACCTATTGCGCGGATAGCTTTGCTATCCCCTTTGCAGCGGCCTACGGCCGCTCTTGACTCACATTTCCCCCGTATTTGCCTATGGCGCAGACAGCTGTGCTGTCCAGTTTGGCATGGCCTACGGCCCCTCTTAACTCTCTTATCGGCTAATTTCTAAAAGAGCAGCCTGGCGTCTTCCTTGGTCTTAGAATTTGTCCGCTTTGGCGCGGTCTGCTGCCGTTTTTGTTTTCATTTTTCCCCACTACCGCTTTTGAGTTACTCTTTCTTCGTATCCGCTTTGAGTATAATTGAAGTCCCTGGGTCACTTGTTCCCCAAGTTTTATTTTTTCAACTTTCATAGGAACCGAGATATTCAATGTAATACAAAAGCCGATCTCAAGTAAATCGATCGCAAACTTTACAAAACAGAAAACACCCAGTATATATCTTAGTTTGTAGTTTTAGAAAAAATATTTTAAAATAAAATTGAACGAGCTTTTGGTGGCATATAGAATAAAGTTTATTCAAGTATCCTATCTTTTATAGTTCCTAAAATATATCAAAAAGTTTGTAAAATTTTAATAAATGTGGCAACATCGCGCTCTATATCACTTGCGAGCATGGCATTCGACGCATCATACAATATACTACATACGAGCGAAAGTTCAGTCTTCTAATTTTAAAAATGAATTTCTCAATAAAATAATCGTTTCGAGCCCCTCCAAAAATTATGTGTGATAACAACATTTATTCAATTGCGAAAGCAGTTTATATCTCATACAACGTAAAATAATTTTTGCCTGTAACTTTCCATATATGACCTATTACGTATGTATTACATGTATATAATATGATTGTTGAATGTCGGTTGCCATCGCGACAAGTTGCAAAATTTTAAGGGTCATATATTTGAAACGATAAGAGCTAGACCCATCACATGTGGTATCATTGTAAAGCAAATTACCAACATATAAGAAAATATACAGGGTGTTACTAAAAAGTTTTTGGAAAAAAATTTATTGCTCTAAATCGGTCAAATATAGACAGTTGATCACACTGGCAAAATTGAGGCTCCCTGGTCTTACTTAAGTTCCCAAAGTTTCTTTTTTCCAACTTTCATAGGAAGCGAGGTATTTAGATCAGTACACTTTTTTTCAAGCTCAAATTACTCCGGCGCTATGACATGCGATTTTTAAATTCGCTTAATCGCTTAAGTATTAAAAGAACTTTCGACCCAAGAAATTTAAACAAAAATTCTTGAGAAACTTTTCTATAAAATGGACCCTACAATTAGCAAAACAAAAAATACTGTATATATGTTAAATTGTGATTTTGGAAAAAAATGTTTCAAACAAAATCGAAGGGCCTTTATGTAGTCTACACATAAAGTTTATTTGAATGTCCTATCTTTTATCATTCCTGAGATATTTCAAAAAGTTTAAGCTTCAAACGTGGCAACATCGCATCCTATACAATTTGGCAGCATGGCACCTTTTTTATTCGACGCATAATACAAGGTAAGTAATGTGTGCAAAATTTCAATCTCCTAGGTTGAATACGAAATTTCTGAACAAAAAAAAATGGCTCCTGTCCGCCATATTCGATTTATAAAAAAAATTTAAAAAACGTGTTCTGCGGGCTCATATTCTACACCTTTCTACCAAATTTCATCCAGATCGGTCCTATAGGGAAGCAAAAATTCTTGAACATACAGGCGTACGTATGTACATACTAATAGACACCGAAAAATCGAGCCTTCTTTTAATTTTTTGAGCAAGAAACAATTTTTTAGAAAAAAAATCTCTTTTTGCCACTGACTGTATAGGCCGAGATGTGTTTCGCTGTACAATGTCAAAACAACGTTTTGAATTTCTTCTTACTGTGCTTTACTTTGAAGATGCTACAACTCGAAAAAACAGATAAAATCAAGGAGACCCAGTACCGCAAATTTGAAAGATTTTTGATAACTTTATTGATGAATCGCAAAGTGCCTTTTCTCATGGAAGAAATATAACAATCGACGAAATGCTAGTTGCTTTCAGAGGTCGTTGTAAAAGTAAAGTGTACATGCCAAAAAAACCTGCCAGATATGGGGTAAAAATTATGTGCCTTACTGATGCCCGTAACAGGTATCTCTACAACGCGTATATTTATTTGAAAATTCCCACCAAACCTAAAATTGTCCAAACCACTCCAAATGATTGGAGTGGTTTGGTGGTTGGAGTGAAAAGATTGTCCAAATAACAAATCGCAACATAACTGCTGAAAATTGCTTCAGCTCTGTGCAAGTGATGCAGGCGTTACAAAAACGAGGCTTAATGTATGTTAGAACTGTCAGAAAAAATCAAGTGGAAATTCCACCACAAGTAAGCCAATAAAAATCGACAAGTAAAAAGTAGCATGTACGGAATCAATAACGACCTAACTTTACGTTTCGTATGTTCCGTACGTTTCGTATGTTCCGAAATTATCAAAGTCTGTAATTTTAATTTCATCCATGCACCACAAAATATCAACAGGTTCAATTTCCGAAAAACCTGAGATAATTGAGTTTAATAACTCAACTAAAGGTGGTGTCGACATCTTGGACAAGAAAGCTGCTAACTACAATTCCAGTCGTAGAACACATATGGCAATTTTTAGCACTGCTAAATATAAGTAAGATTAGTGCTTATGTTCTTTTCTCAAGTTACAAGGACACTGCAACATTAGAGAGGGAGCAGATTTTTTTAATATTAGCCAGAAGTTTGGGAAAAAAGAATTGTAAATTCCAAATTACCTAGAGAACTGCGAATGACTATTGGAAGATTATGCCTGAAGATTATGAACTTGCTATGTCTGTCCACCAAAACTTAAACGGAAAACCCAGTATGCCTGCTGTTCCTGCTAAAAGCCTATTTGTCTTCAGTGTTGTGAAAAAATATGTTATGAGTGCGCTAGATTAAGAAATGAGTAAATTTTAAAGACTTTTATTTTTTTAATGAATTTTCATTTTTTTTTTTGCTTAAATTTGTTTGTTTTTAGTTAAAAATGATTTAAATATAAATGTTTGGCAGTAATACACCCTGTTTTATTTTAATTATTAAATTAAAGCAAAATAAGAAAATAGGAGTCCTTCAGACCTCACGTTAGCGGCTATGTTCCACTTCGGCATGTTACTGGTTAAACGATTATTTCGTTTTAATGGATAAGTTAATACTTCCTATTTGCATAGTAGCTCTGTACTATACTTCTCTTTATTCTTCTAGAATGTGGCACCATATCAATATTTTAATTTACAGTTTAGAAAACCTAATTGTTTTTAAATAAAATTAGTCTCACTAAATCCCTTTTCACTAATTCAAGTGGACCTATTTAATGCACCGCTATATATCTGATTGTGATAATCTGTTTTAAGTAATAAAATAATTCGTAAATTAGAAGGTGTCTTTACCCGGGGCCCGAGCCGGCTCTCGGCGGCCCTGCTAATAGCCCCCGACTGAAAAATGGCACCTCAATAGATATTTTCATATTAGTAATAAATTTTTTATTTAATTTAGTATTGATATTCTGCGAAATACAGAATATCAAAATTTCGTAAATAGTAATACAATAATATAATACTTATCCAATAAATATAAATTAATGAATATACGTGTAATGATAAAATGTTCATACAAACACATAAAGGCATTATAAAAATATTTTATTCTTTCATAAACATGTATTTTGATAAACATTCTACTACATCTCATTAAATAATAAATAGAAAATCAATTTCATCTGACCCGTAAACAATCTTAACCTCTGTACATCTTATCAAGACTCCGAACGTGACGTTTTGTGCTGTGAAATCAATTTTGTTAGCAAATACTTTAATACACGTGCACTGTTTGATACGATATTTTCGCCGAGAGTTTACTGATGAAATTGATTTAACAAAATGTTTTATGCTTTCCACGTTATATGCTGGAAACGAATCATCGAACAATTTCGATGTGACAAAAAGAAAGCAAAAACATGGTTCTTATAATTACAATCCCATAACATGAGGACATAAATAAGAATTCGATCATGTTTCCTCAATTTATTATGAATTACAAATGACCAAAATCTTAACTAAAAAAATTATCGCAATCAAAAAATTGTAAATATCATATTATTTTGAAGCATGCAATAATTATTCGATATCCACAAAAAAATATACTTATTTAAAAGCATGAATCCCGAATTGCTCAAAGCAAAATCAATAACTAAAATCGTGTTACCCTAAATTTCCATTCGGAATTTTTCCAGGTAGAAACGACTTGATCTTTCACACCCTCACCCTAGAAAATTACATAAATTGAATAACATATTGATTTGAAATTAAATTTATACGGTATTTCATATTTATGTCAACAGGAATTATTTAACACAACTGCAAATAGTGCAATTTCTCTTCATAACAAACTTTTTTAAAATGTAATTTTCAGATGAATATTAGATAATGTTGTTATAGTAAAATCCGCATTGAGATGGCAACGTTGGAGAGATATGCCAATGCTTTCTATACGGGAGAATTACTATGACGTTCCAAACCTATTTAATGTAAATAGCACGTTCAGATCCGTCACACAATAATTAGATAACAATCAGCAGACATTTAGTGTCAGCCGACCTGACATTATGTAATGAAAGTTATTTTAATTTGTATTAAAAATTACACGGAAAGTATAATAATCAATATTCTGCTTCGTTTAGGTGAACATACTTAGAGCTTCTGGAACCAATTTCCAAAATTCCAAATTTCCAAATTTCCAGTTAGAGAAACAGGAAGTGCCGTATTTGCCCACCCCGTATATATAACAATATACTGTTACTGACGTGAAAATGGCCGCAACTGTCATTAAATTTAAACAGAGAAAATAAGCAGATCTTACAATATCAAGAAGACCGGCAACGATGTTTCCCTATATCCATGTACTGCCATCTCAATGTGAATTTTTTTATAGTAATTTTTCATATTCTAATTTTTTAAGTTCGTTACAAATCATCCGTTGTAATTCTAAAGACGAAGTAGATTAATCTGTTCGGATTTCCATTAGAATTGAAGTGATTTTTTTTTAATACAGTAGACCCAAATTATGCGAGTCCCGGTCAACAGAGGCTCTCGGTTTTCCGAACGACACATCGGAAGATAACTCGGAAAATAGAAATGAAGCTCTTAATAACGAAACAATTAGCGAGAACCGATGTTCATTCGTTTTACAAGCAATGTCGTACTTCGGGTCACTCGTAACTCCTCGCATTGCCACCGTCACTTCAATTGGCCCTGCACTCGAGTTAAGCGTTTATTGATTTCTGCGTTTCGATATGAACGGGAAACGGAAGAGTTGTAGTTTCTCTTTAAACGAAATTTAATGCAATAAAACGGTTGGACAATGGCGTGTCTATTAAAAAGGTGACTACCGATTTGGGAGTTGGGCAAGTGACTGTTGGGGATTGAAGATGTAACCGGAAATAAATTGAAAATTTTCTAAACAAAAGTGTGAATGGAGGCAGTGGTTTAAGTCGAAAGACTTTGAAGAAGGGTGACTACGGGCAGACGTCTGAAGCTCTTAATTTCACAACTTCAAGGAAAGGGCAGTACTGTAAATGGGCCAATGCTTTAAGCTAAGGCGCTAGAATTCCACAAAAACTTTAAAGACGGTGAGAAAGCATTCACTACAAGCGACTGATGGCTGGACAGGTGGAAGAAGAAGTATGACATAAGGCACCTGAGCATTAGTGGTGAAAAACTGTCAGCTGACACATTCGAGTTTCAATCTAAGACGGAAGAAATCGTTTTCAAGGAAGGATTGATCTCAGATCAAATTTTCACGTAACTGGTCTTAACTTACGAATGCTCCATTAAAAAATCTTAGCAACAAAATCCGAAAAAACTGCTCCTGGATTTAAAAAAAGCAAAGTCACAATTCTGACTACATGCAATGCTTCTGGTTCTTTGAAACTAAAGCCTCTGCTTATTGGAAAGTCTAAAAACCCAAGAGTCTTTAAGAATATCAAAGTCAACTGTCTGCCAACAATGTACTGCAACCAAAGAAGTCCATGGATGGATAGCACGATTTTTAGTGACTGGTTTCTTTAAAGTATTTGTTCCTATCACTGAGCATTTTTGAAAAAAATATAAGCTCCCCATGAAAGCTATTTTATTATTGGACAATGCGCCATCTCACCCAGACGCCTAAGAACTGTGCAGTGGTGATATTAAAGCTATATTCCTTAACTATATTCCTACCTCCTAATGTGACACTGCTAATCTGACATTGCCCTAGACCAAGGGGTTCTAGAAACGATGAAGAGAAATTAGCGGCGAAGGCTTCTCCAGATGTTGATTGTAAAATTAGAAGGATTGATTGTTAAGAAAGCCTTAAAGCAAGTCACATTAAAAGATGTAGCATACTTGATTGCTTCAGCGTGGGACGAGATGAGAACTACCACCATTCAATGGAAAAATGGAAAAAGTCATGGAAAAAATTATTTGGCCCCTAAATTGTTTTATAAGTATTAGTATTTTAATGCAGCGTAGGCAACTAGGTTGATAAGAGCTGCGGTACTTATTTAAGCGCGCACTTCACATTAGGTTGTCCAGTCCGTTCTTAAACTTGTTTTTGGATGTTGCATTGACAACGGATTCAGGCAAAGCGTTTCACTGAGTTACTATTCTATTGCAAATAAAATGCTTCCTTGGGTTACGGTGACAAAGTTCGGTCGTCAATTTGAAGCTGTGCTCACGTAAGTGTATGTTTGCAATCTTCTTGAAGATACACTTTAGATTGCAGCTGTAGTATACATTTCAAATTTTATAGGTTTCGATCAAGTCTCCTCTTGTTCTACGTTCCAATAGAGAAGGCAGATTCAGTGATGCTAACCTATCTTCATTAGACACACTTCTAATCGCATCTGGTAGCTTAGTCGCTTTACTCTGCACTCGTTTCAGGGCCTCAATATCTTTGTTGAAGTACGGGTTCCAAACCGAGTGACCCATATTCCAGTGTGGGGCGAATGTATGCTTTGTATATAATAATAAAAGCTTTGCATGTTATATTTGGAAAGGCTTTTTTCGTTATGTATATTAGGGAATTGGCCTTCTTAACAATATAATTTATATGTTAAGAAGGCCGGGTTATTGTGATGCCAAGACCTTTTTGTGTTGTTACTGTGCACAATAGTTCTCCAGAAAGCAAATAGGGTTTCCTTGGATTTGACGCACCCACATGCAATAGCGTTAAAAGCAGATAGCTTGTGGCTGATGGAATCCTGTGAGGAATCCATGCTGAGTTTCTCCAAATGTACCGTTTTCAAATAGGAATTTTGTGACATCATCAGCTATTTTTTTTCATGCATTTGCAGAACATAGTCAGACTAATTGGTCTATAATTTACAGCTTTAGTTTTATCCCCTTTCTTGTGGATAGGGATGATTGTTGCTTTTCTCTATTCTTCTGGTACTTCACCGCTAACCAACGAATTAGTTATGACTTTAAATAATGGGAAGCAAAACCTTCAAGTTCAGAGCTTGTTGTAATCGTTGCACTAGTTTCTTGAGTCACTGAGATAACCTCACTTTCACATGATTTTAGGTTACACGTCCACTTCTGCAAACTGGACGTTGTCTTCATGTCCACAAAATCTTCGACACGTATTTTCACACATGTTATATGATACTCTCTATAGCAGGTAGTAGACACTATATGTTCGTCATATTTGTTCAGATGACTTTGACCAGCGTTACACACGCCTGACACCAAATTGAAATCTCAATTATAATGCATAAATAATATCATGTATGAAGTTGCAGTAGAACGGTCTGTCTAATATAGACTCTTTTTAATCCCCCCCTCACCCCACCAAGAGCTACACCTGGACCCCGTTGAAAATCGCTGTTCTAAACGATATATGGTTTTGGTTTTATTGGTCGCGTGATTTTAAAAGAAGTCAATATTCCCTCCTCTTAAGTGTCTTTCTATAGTGAATGAAAATTGTTCCAACAATACAATTTTTATTTTTCATGTACCAATATGATATCGACTATGTACTACAGACAACAAGACATCAGACAAAAAAATTGATTTCGAGATTTTGATTAGGCACTGCATTTTGAAACTTCCTGAGTTCAGAAAACTGATTTTGTGTGTGGTTGTATGTATGAATGAATATAGAAACTGAATAGATCAAGCTCTACTCGACCAAGTTTAGACAAATTTGATGATAAAACCAGGAATTTTTACCGGAGAAAGATCAGAAAATTTGGTATTAAGAAATTGCAAAGTAGTAAAAATGTTATAGCTAGCCATTAACGGGAAGTAAGCTGCGATCAAGAATTTAAACTCAATAAACTTTTTCAAGAAGTCTGTGACGACGTTGAAACAATCACAGAGCTGGACATCCTACCATGTCAATCACTGAAAGAAAAATGTTTGAACATTTGTCAAGATTATCGTTATTAGTAATTGTATCACTACTCTTAGAGAGGTTGCCGGGAAACTCCTTTGTTTTATTGTTTTAAGACTGCTTTTTTGACTTCTGCTTTAAGAACAACCTGATTATAATAAAACGTGACATCTAGTTATCTAGTAATTAATTCATTATTTAAATCTTGCCATTAAAAATTGAATTGAATAATTTGTTATTAAACTCAATATAGATATAAACATCTAAATAGAAGTTTGTGTACACAAATAGATCATACGTGTACTGAACACAGTACTCAGTTTTTCTCAAAGTGATATTTTTTAAGGCAATAATATGAATGACCCATATTAAATAATGCTAAACCCCATTAGCATTACTAAACCCCATTATTAGGATGCAACTGTATCAGATTATCACCTTGAATAACTGAGAACGAGACCTATGTAGACATATTTAGCATCAGATAATGTTGGGTAGCAACCTGTTATCTACAGCAGTGTTTCCCAAAGGGGGACAGGAAAAATTTGGAGGGATGCGCTTCTCCGAATTTTGGCAGCGCCTCGTGTAACAAGCAACTTACTTTTTTTCGGTTACAAACATTGAAAAATAATTAAAAAAATTCGTTAGTTGTTAGGACACATAGGTCTATTCCGTAACAACAATTTTTTATTCCGTAACAAACGGCGAACTTTTACACGATAGTTTTGTGGTACGTATGTCGAAAAGTAATAGGGGAATTGACAAGAGGTGTTGATAAAAAAATCCTAGAAGCGTCTTATCGCGTGTCACTTTTAATTGCGAAATGCAATGCAGCGGAGACGATGGGCGAAACTTTAATCAAGTCTCCAGCCAAGATAAAGGCAGAAGTGATGATATGAGATAAGGCAAAACAAACTTCAACCGCGTTCCCTTCACGTTTATCTACGAATTATTGATATGTCTAATAATGTAAAAGGCATGTTATTGTCTGATATTTCACATAGTTGTTATTATGCATTACTTACAACTCGATGAATCCACTGATATTGCAAATTTTAGAAATCTTATGGCGTTGAAAACTTTTATGCAACGTTGTACAGTGACCAACAGACGCAGATCAAAAACATAAGAATACCAAAAGTGGAAAA
>WYDF02090101.1:0-10911 GCA_009867245.2 Adranes taylori | reverse complement strand
AGACAGACAGGCATGGAGGCAGAAGTTAAAGGAAGCCAGGGCCCGATTTGGGCTGTAGTGCTATAAGAAGAAGAAGAAGTGCTCGTCTCATGATGAACTGATAGAGATATCAATAGATCATTCAACAAAATTAACTTTTAACAATGCTTGTGCCGACAAATTTTGCACAAGTATTAAAAAGGAGTACCCACAACTGTCCATAACAGCGTTCAAAATTGTTATACTATTTGCTACATCTTACAACTGTGAACAAAGATTTTCCAAAAATTAATTCAGTTACACAAACACAAGTGTTACACAAATGTTAATTCAGTGTTATACAACTTAATTCAGACATTAAAAAATTGGTTAATTCCACACAAGTTTCTCATTAATTGATTTAAAAAAAAGTTTTATACAATGTGTGTGAACCTTTCTTGAAATAAGTAACTATAAAATTATCTGCATTATGTTTTTATTTTTTCCCCCGCATCTCGCGACCCCTCAGACACACCTCAGACCCCTGATCTAGAGTAAACTCTAACCGCAAATCTGATTAAACCTAATCGAATTAGAAATATTGAAATCATTTAACTAAGTTAACATAAAACCGTATTTAGCAAATGGGGCCAATTATGACCCTAGCTGTGCATAATTGTAGTGAAATAGTACCATGCATCCGAGAGTTAAGGAAGATATTCTTTAAAAGGCTATTAAATATTGACCCCCAACCTATCATAAAGTAACAATAATTATTATTATAAAACTAAACTTAGTACATAGGGAAATGCAATATACTCATTAAAATTGTACCAATATTATAAAGTTTTCGCATTAAATTAACTTTAAACTTACATGAGTCACCATGGGAACTCCAAGTAGGAACATAATAGTGCAGACTAATATCGCAAACTTTCTTCGATGTGGTCTCAAAGTCTCAGACCAATTATCAACAACTCCCGTTATAAATGATTCGACTAAACAGAATTCGCTGTCAATACCTAATAACTGAAAATGTAATAAGAAGTTTTTATATTTCAAGCTATTCTAAATGCTTTATGTATTATAAATATCAATATCATTATTAAATACTGTGGCTATGTGTCATAATGAATTATCTATTTCTTGGTGAATATAAAAAGATATTTACAAATCTTTCATTGCCGGGAACTTCCCTGCCGGCTTATTGAAATCAAACCATTAACAAAGAAAACTTGCACAGAAGGTTGTAAATATCTGTACGATGATACAAAAACAACTGATATTGCCACACACCGAAAAAATAAAGAGTTGAATTAAATATAATCTGATACAAGCAGGTTAGCTTAGTCTATATATTATATTCAAATTGCAATAAAATACTATAATATTTGAACAGAACGTTTTCTTTCACAGGGTTCAACTGCATTCCATTCTAGGAAAGATTAGTTCACGGTCGCCTAATTCTGCAGCTATAATCTGGGGGAGGGACGCAGGAGGCGTTTAGGTCAGCAGTCTTTGCTACTCCATAAAGGGACATTTAGGGATCTTGCATGGATTATTCAAAGATAGGTTGGCATAGAGCTTAATAGTACGCGTTTCAAGTCTTTCTAATTAAAACATTTCCATTTAAGTTATATACATTAGTCAGTAAAACATGTCAGCGCCGTACGATACTCGCATGTAAGATTTTCTATTTACCTACTTAATTACTATTGTCGCATCAAAATTGTACGCAGTATTAATTGTCTTTTTTGTTGTATATGAGTTTATTATTTTTCAATATTCTTTTTTTACAGTTTCGTAATTATTTATTAAGTGGATGAAGTTGGTAATTTGTCAAGTACATAAATTACATGATTTTTATAAATAATCTTAGAAACCCACGATTACCTTATGTTGAAAAAAGAGTTATGTAACGATCAGTTAGACTTGGGTGAAGATGTGTTAGACTTGAGAAAATTAGTTAGCTTTAAATTGAAAAACGGGTAAACCTTATGTTGACAAACAATAAATAGATTTATGCTGAAGAATAATAATCAGACTATGAAAGGAACATAATATAAGCTTTGTTGATAGAATAATTTGTAGTAATTATGTTAACTATTTTGGCTTAATTAGATTGTCTATATTATTTGGTTTTTCTTTAATTTGAAGGCGAATTTTCCCGGTGTGTTGGCGAGTGTAACAAGACAATTTGTCCTATTTATAATTTAGTTGTATGGCAGATAGTTTTATGCTGACTTGTAAATATTTCAGGAAAGCTAGATTTTGTGAAATGTTGTTATTACGAAAGCAGCCTGTTTGCTAGAGTAACTAGTTGAAAAAATGAGGCAATCGCCAACTGGCATAAATAAGTTGGGAACATAGGCAGTTTTATAGTGAATAAGTTTTACAAATAAAATGTAGAATTGATCATTTATCAAACAGATTCTTTCACATGAATCCGGGTGCATCGGCCAATGTAGGATAGTATACACAACTCAGAGCTACAATAACAGCAACAGAACTCTAACAGAAAACAAGTCAGTATTAAGAAATTTTAAGTTGCAGAATGAATCCCGGTAAGTCAGAGTTCTGAAAATAAAATCACAAATTAAATTAAAATTATAATTTATTCCAAATTAAATCATGAACAATTTGGTTTGTTAAATAAAACCGTAAGTTATATATGGGACATATTAGAGAACGATATCGGATAATCTTTAAATAAATTGTATAAGTTTGAAATCTTTGAATTAAATAAATTTAATTGATTAGGGAAGTTATTTATTGCGATAAATTGAAACAAATTGCAATGAATAAATTAGGCTACTATATGTCATCTAAATTAAGTTTTTGATGGTAGGAACAACTAAACTGTAAGTAAAATAATTTTCTACATATTTGGAGAATTTAATTAACAAAACTTGAATGCTATTTTTATAAATTTATTCGTAAGAAGTAATTGAACACAAATATTATTTTATTAATTTTGAATATATAAGTAATTATTTATTTTATTTGCAATTAGCATTTACACAAATCGATAATAACAGATCATTTAAGTGTCTACATGCCTTTTATTTAATCAGCCTTGATTCACAGAAGATAATTTGTGACTGTTAAGGGTTGTGTATTACCGTCAACTATCTAGATAAATTTACGATTAAATCTGAAAGGTACGCACGACGTTAGCTTGTGTTTTATTTTATACAGTGTCGGGAAGCTAGAGATTAGAATTTCACTTTATAGTAGAATTAAATTGGGTATAAAAATAAATGGCATTTAGTAGTTGTTATACGAGAATATACGGTAGTGTAGGAGCAAATCGCTACGTACCCCATTAGAAGGATTCTCTCTTGTCAGTCGCGTTGTACACAAAATCATACTTTAAAATTAGACGCGATATTATTATGTGCGAGGCCTGATCAAAAAAAAGAAATTAAGAGCTTTAATTAACTTTAAATATTAATTAATTAACACACGCCATTTAAGTCCAAAAAGTTTAATCCTTATTTTTGCCATTAATTATATATTCTAAAATTAAAATGAATTCTGAAATCTGAAAAAAAACGTATATAAATAAAAAATAAAACAATTAATAATTAAAATTTATAATTTATGCCAAGTAGTAGAATATATTGGTCAAGGTAAATTTTTGAAATTTTATAAGTATAAAAAAATAATTATAATTTGTACGCTATCGTGAACAAACAAATATAATGCGCTTACGTATAAACACAAAATTAGAGGTGTCGTACGATATATGTTAACTTCAAATTTATTCATATTTTACTATGGTAAAATTCATCGTATCGTGCAAGCTACAGTCAAAATGCAGGCACAAAATTCACAAATAAATAATGGCCAATAAAATTAAACCTGAAAGCGGACATCAAGAGTTCTTGAATCAGAAATCATAACCTAGACATTAATTAACCTTTAAACGTCTTTAATTACCTTTAAACAAATAATTTGAAAACATAATATTGTAACAAGGCAATTTGTACTAGTTCCTGTTTAGTCTGAAGTTAGAAAGATTTGGCGTTTGATACTTGGACATTGAGTAAACAATTCAGGATGAATAGATTGGGTGAAAGGTGTTTTATCTAAGCATGTTGTATGTTAGACAGAAGAGTTACAAAGATAGTAAATAGTAGTTAACATGTAAAGTTTTACTTCCACTTCTATTTATGAACTAAAATAGAATTTGAATACATTTTATATCGTCGGTAAAAGAAATCTCGCCGCGGGCAAAAATAAAGGGATGGCTTAAAATCATACAACTGTGTGAAGCAGTCGGGGAGATGGCTAATTGGTTACCAGTAATCGATAGCACAAGTATATGTGACCAAATCAGTTCGATTGGTAATCGATCTATTATAGGGGAGATAAATACTTTTGATTGACTTAACAATAGTCATTGGTACAAGTAACTAGTGAAACGTACACATGGGTGACGCGAATCTAGATGTGCCAGCTAGAAGAGGAACGGACGTAAATAAAAACAACGATCAGCGCGTTTGAAGGGATAGTCAGTCAGTTCCCCTAAAATATAATTATGAATTAAGTCAAATAAAATACTTAATACTTAATTTCAATAAGGTTAGGAATAAATCAAAGTATCGAATCTAGTAACGGGAAAATAATTTAGTAGGTATGCATGAGGCCTTACCGTGTTTAGTAGTTAGTATTTTGATGATAAAGTAAATTAAATTGAAATGGAAATTATTAGGATAACTGTTTATAACTATAAATTAAGTTTGTGAAGAAACTACAACAGAAACTGTAAGTAGCTTTATTAATAATTATTCGAGAAGTAAATTGATATTTGATAAATGCCATTTTGAGTGGATTATTTTTACGCCTTATTTGAGTATAAGTAATATGTTATTCTATTATTTTACGTGGTGTCATTTATTTTTATGAACGAACATTTTATTTAATTGTACGTATGCGTTTTTTTAAAACCTGCCTATATATTTATTAAGTTCAACAAATCTTTCATTTCTACTAGCACGAACTATAGAGACGCACTGCTATTGTTAAGGGTTGAGCGTTACCATTAACTGTTTAGATTAACGAGGTAAGATTAAAACAGACGTTTGCACTCAACATTAGCAATGGTAAAGTCTAGTGTTTAATTTTAAATTCTGTTGAAAAGTTAGGTGTTATAATGGCGTATATTCTGACTCATTAAAGCTATAACTTTAATCTGGAGAAGATTAGCTAGAGTAAGTATTAAAACGAAGGGTTATTGTCTACAGCAATAAACAATTTTAATACCTGCAAGATGAGACAAGAAATCGCTGCACAAGCCATACAAACATTTCCTTTGTCGGAGAGCAATCCTCTCCCCTTAAATAGAACGTAACAATATATGCAAGAAAATAAATTGATATGAAATATATTTTCGGCTATATTTAAGGCTATATATATATAAATACTTACAATAAGCATGAGAAAAAATATTATTGCCCAAAAAGCTGCTCCCGGAAGTTTAAGCACAACTTCCGGATAAGTCAGGAATACTAATCCCGGTCCACTTTTCACTACGTTGCTAACGTCCGTGTTTTGTTCTCTGGCGAGATGACCTAATATGGAAAACGTTACGCATCCAGCCAATAGAGATGTGAATGTGTTTATAACACACGTTATTAATGCGTCTCTGAAAACGTGTGATATTATGTGAAAACTTGTTGATTATACATAAATAGGAAAGTTTCATAAACTGGTTCATCATTTCGTATTTCATATATTGAATGAAAATTTAAAATGTATAGATTAGTAGGGTGGAACCACTGATTCAGCGGCATTTCTACCACAATATAACCCGACGCATTCACCAAGCCGATTATATATTTGATAGAATGTATTAAAATTCTCGGACATTTTTACTCAGTAAGATCCGAAGCATTCATCATTCCGATTACTTATATGATAAAATGTATTGAAATATTGGTAAATCCTTTGTGGTCGATTCTCGGACGCTTTTTTGCTTATTAATCATATATTTTCATAGATCATCGTATATAAGTTTGTTGATAAGAATGTAAACAAAAATAGCGACGCCGCGTTTTTGAAGAGATGTATATTAATATAAGCGCAAAATTTTAAATGCATGTCGGTAATACAGAATTCTCCGTCATTGCTTTCCTATAGAGCTTCACATTCGGCAGTAGATAGCGTCTGTAATAAAATTATATTCAGAATAAATATGTAAACACCCACCACACGTTTTCGTAGGATGTCGACCATATTCGTATAATGCCGCGATCATCCGACGTCAATGTCAGATCGATTGAGGCTATGTGAATTCATACACACGCAATAAATATGTAAGCACTGAGCTGTTGTTTGCTCATTACCCCAATGACGCAGAAATCCGCATTACAGATATCCATCTCAAATTTTGAACTAGTATTAATGTTTATCAACACGATGATATATAATGATATGCCTATGAAGATATGCCTACAATATGCAAAAAAATCCGAGAATTGACCATAGTCCAGTTCCCTATTGCTTCTCTAATGGAACAAGCTGGTATTCCCAGGCCGGCTCCGGACCAGTGAACTATATGGTAGATGCTGTTTCTCCTAGTGCATTTGCTATGTAGTTGTGTACAATGCACATATGCCCTCGTGTTCAGATCAGTGTAATTTATTTGGTCCTAGCCAGTCTGTACAGTGAACCGATGTATTCGTTTGACAGTCCATGTACGTTCTTGGCGTTTTTAAGCGCCTGATGCCCTGACTGTCCTGACTGTCGCTTACAAGAATATACGCTCTTTTTTACATTTTCCTGTACGTAATTGAAGGTTGCATATAATTCGGCCGAAAGAGTATGGCAATTTGGCCTAGAGGCAGGACGTATATTACTGCTTCTGCATTTCCAGAAGCTCGTAAATCATCTGCAAACCAAACTAAAGCAAATTCCGAAAAGATAAGCTTGATAAGAGACCTACCAACCTATGAAAGATACAACCGATGAAGAGCGGCTTTCGTCTCTGCTTGTGTAGTGAATTCAAATGGTGGAAGATCTAGCAACATTTTAATTGTCGCGGATGGGGTCTTTTTACAGCCCCTGTTATACCGAAGCACGCAGTTCTTTGGATGGAGGGCAGTCTCTGCCTTACCTTAGCCAGAAATATTTTTGTCCACCACATCAGTGCCCTTTAAGTTATGAATAGCCTAATTACCAACTTCTGCAACCAGTGCAAAAAGTATGGCTCCAGGTCCCATTTTTTCACATATATAAGTCTCATAACTGCAAAATTATTATAACCGTTTTGCCTATAATATTTTTAATTTCCAGGTTCCAAGTGAATCGAATATTATGCAAGGTGCTTTACCTCCACCTGCAGCAATATTTGCGTCCCATAAAGTTCTACATTACCTAATCCCACTGTACAAGAGCTCGTCCACTACAAGACGCCACAATAGCGAGGATAAAACATTCAGCCCTGTGCACAGCCCCTCAACACCCTGCTCCAGTATTTTTCTCCAGAAATTTGAATGTACAATTCTACTTTCGGGTATGGACTTGATCCACCCACAGTAGGTTGCATCGACGTACCGCTACGCCGCGCATCTCGTAATTGATGTAAAGCTGGTGTTGTGGAACGCTTCTTCAATATCAAACAAGGTCCCCAACAGCTTTGTTACCAAATGACTTTCCAGTCTGCTAACCACCTGAAGAAATACTGTTTCTGTGTTGTAACCAGCTTGATAGGCATATTAAGTATGGTGAAGGTGCTTCTGAATTAGAATACCATCTTTAATATGGCGGTCTAATACTTTTTCAAAAGTTTTGAGAATAAATGCCATGCGATTTATAGGTCTGAGGGTCCTATCCAGTTCAGTTGATTTACCCAGCTTTGTTATACATATCACCTTTACTTGCTTCCAAGTACATGGAATGTGTCCTAATGCAATACTTGCACTGAAGAGTTCAATGAAAATCTTTCCTGAAAATCCAGTCCTTTTTGCAGCATGATAAGCATGAGGCCATCCCTTTCAGATGATTTGAATGAATTGGATGTTCATTGAACGCTTTTTGTATTGACAATTCGTTTTGCTACCCGCAGTCATCCCTTCCAGTTCCCACTGTGGGATATGAAACGATCTGACCGTCCGAGTTGTTTACTCTTGTCACTACAAGAATGGAATTGAAAGTTTGTGTCCAGGAGTTCTTCCAGGGTTTCCATTTCAGATTGCGTATATGTGCCGTCTGCTTTATACAGAGTACGTATTGCCGTAAAAGGTCCTTTCAATCCTTTCAAAAGTTCTTGAGAATTGTGTATTGACAAGGAATAAAATTCTTGTCAAAGTTACTGAACACTTTTCCACTTACATGTTCCGCGGTCAGTTTTAAGTTTATCCTCATTTGTTTTTTCATCCAAAAAGTCTTTATCCCCGTTATATCTGTAAATAGCAATTCTTTATCAAGTGCGGACATTTTATGCTCTGAAATATCCAGATATTTATTCACCGAAATTATTTATTTAATATTTATATCTAAATATCTTTGTTCTTCTTGATAAATTTATTCTATTAAGCTCGAATAATATTTGATAGGTATATTTGTAAAAAAATAAAATAAATGCGGATATAAAAATGGCGGATTCATGAAGTTTAATTTTTTTTTCGGGAATTCAAACCCGGTACACATTCACCTTTTGATATATCAGCACAAATGATCCAAAACCCAAACAACCTCAACTTAAGTAGGATGTTTGGTTACCTTAAAATCGTTTTAAAGAAAACAGCTGTGATCATTAAAAGAACCGCATTCCCGAAGAGCCGTAACTTGCCAACCATTGAATAAAGGTAAAGAAAAATCTTCTGTGTGGCACCATTCTACTTTGAAAATTAAATGTGAGCTACTTATTAATAAATGTTTTAAATAAGAAATATACGTAAATGAAGAACATTTATTTCTTACGAGCTTGGTATTTCGACATTTTAAGCTGATTTGCTTTCCCCATGGCATATGGAATTCTACTAGCTTAAGATTCATCACATTACTCTAAACGACTATAGTAAAAAGTTTATACACATCTCATAAAACTTGTCTTATTATGCATTAAAATTTAAATGCATGACCTGGCGGATAGCGAAAAGACTAATATAAGAGGCAGATAAAAAAAGACCTTAAAACTAAACCGATCCTTAAATTAGAAATTGGTAAAAAATTATGTTTGAGAGATATAGGAAATTTGAAAGTATCATTTGTGTCAGGAGGGAAAATTTGACAGTTCTCAAACACTTTTTGCTCAGCAATGTCCGGCGAATGCACCATTCTGGTCATTTATTTGATGGAGTGACTTAAAATATTGGTGAATGCTCAGACACTTTTAGCTCATTGTTCGCATCACCAATGCCGGAGATGCCTCGGATGAGTCGTCGGTGATTTTCTTCTCTGGTAACGAGGTATAGCCATCCTTTAAAGGGGGTCGGCGGTAATGATACGTCTTCTGGCGCTGTCGGTGGTAATTGCGAGGTGTGTGGAAACCACGGAGTTTCTGCTTGATTTGGCGGTGGGTACGACGATGTCATTGGTGATGACGGTTCTGTATTCACCAGGTTGCGTGGGCAACGTTTCTTAATGGGTCGCTCTGGAGTGCGGTCTCGACCGTATTCATTGTCTCTTGTCGCCTGACAGTTGGCCTCCCTCTTCTTCTGGTGTTTACTACCTAATTTTTGTATTCAAAATGTTAATTTGCGGTGGAAGGTGGGAGGGGGTTACAAAATATTTATGGGCGAGTGAAAAGAAATATATTCGAAGATAAGAAGACGAAGTACGAATATGCCTGATGTACGGTTTATAGAACTTTTCTTTACCGACTCGGTAGAGCTTAACTTAAAATTGGCGTAATGGTTTTGTTGTGACGTTCATGAGAACAAACGGTTCTTCACACTGCAGCTATGCTCGATGTCAAAAGTCAGGCTTGAACATCAAAAGAGAATTATGATGATTGAAACGTGTGAAACATATCTCACTCAAAGACAATCAGACAAATCCCTAAATGCGTATTTGGTCTGTGCAGAGATATGGAAGCATTTTACATCAAAATCCTAGTGTAAATAGACCGTACATAATAGTGGCGTATAAAATATGAAAGCTGGTCGTAATTTTACTTATCAAAATAGAAACGGTTTTTTTTATAGAATATCCCATCAATGTTTCGGTTGGAAGCCATAAAAATGCCGTTGTAGCTTGTAAGCTATTAAGACAAATCCCTAAATGCGGCAGTTTAGAGATAAGGACAATCTCTCTTGAAATTCGTGGATAAAGATAAAGTAAAATTAAACAATTTTATACAAAGGAAAATAAAAGTTTATAAATATTTGCGTCTATACTAAGAGCACGTATTCATAACTTACTGGCTTTTCTGTTTTTGTTATGTATACATACTGCACTAATCGACTATCGCTTTCGTTATGCATCTATAAACATTTTTCGCGAAAATTTTCTGATTAAACACCGTAATTACATTATTGGTTCACTTATTTCACTAGTTTAGAGTAATATTTTGCGCCGATATGCTTTCTTAGAATTAATTAGTTGATTGACGATTAATACATATGGTTATTCGTTTTTAAGCTCATAAAATAGAAATTTAGAAAATGTTCATAAAAAAATTATTTATTTCTTTGCTGCACTTACAGGTCTCAGAGACCAATAACAAAATTTCCAATAAAAATTTGCCCCTATTAGGACTAGTTCTATATCTCGTTTTTAAGTATTTAACCCTAGAAGGGTACTATGAATAATTTTTACGCATATAAGGTATATTTTTAGTTGTATCTCGGCCGATTGACAACCCTGACCTAAGAACTGCTAGGAGTGTTTCCCCCACTTAGTGATCAAGCCACCTGCCGAAGTGTTTGTCTGTGTGCAGTGAGTTATAGTGACCACATCAATTATTGTGAACTCATCTTCAACTGTATGCGTAAATTATACGTA
>WYDF02090100.1:0-24218 GCA_009867245.2 Adranes taylori | reverse complement strand
CAATTTTTCTAATATTTCTCTCCGTAAAAACCTTCCTCGGGCTAATACGAACTGAGTTTAAAAAAAATTAGTCAAATTGGTTCAGCCATTCTCGAGTTTTGTGCTTAGCAACACATTTAGCCATTCATTTTTATTTATATAGATAGATAATTTGAACACATCATATAAATACGTTTAAGTGTTGAGTTATTTTATTAACTGCAAAGCGTTGATTATTTTATTTTACGCATGGGAATGAATGAGCATGTCATTTGATTGCATGTAGACATTTTTAAGCAAACCAATACAATTTAATTAAGTTTAACAACTGTTTCATTTCTGCTGCCTGAATTATTAAGGCTTATGACCGTCGCTAGAGTTTCACGTTACCAACTCAGCACCGAAAGGCACAATTAAATCTAAACGGCACGTCCAGCTTAGCGATGATCCAGCCTAGTGTTTTAGTCTAAATTACATGGGCGAATTGAGATATTTGGATTATACTGATATATAGTAAAACCTTTATTGGCATACTACAAAAACCAAACATAAACCAAATAAACATCAAACAGTACAAATTAAAATAATTGATTCTTATTAAAGGCCATCGGCAGAAGGCAACGCTTTTAATTACATCATTACTCTCTTCTCATTCCATATCAAATTCTTCCCTTTACTTTCCTTTTTTTTTTTATTTCCTCCAAATACACCTACTTCCTTCATTCTCACCCACAATTTCTCTCTCACTATCCTGTTCCGCATCAATTATTTATTCAACTAATAAAGTGACTAAACTAAAAGGCTATCTTAAAGGAGTTCGCGGTACCGGTAATGGTGAGCAGTGGATTGCTACGCTAACCCATATAAAACTCCCCTCATCACGCATGTCACGTCGGAGAGAACAACCCTCTTCCTAAAAAATACGTGAGAATATGAATAAGCTTTTATTTAATTAAAGCACGCTTTTGGTTGAAACTAGAGTCACATACAAACCTTTGTAGGTTTTGCGCCAGGTTTAAAGGTTTTTTAACTATGAACCTAAATATAGAAACTAAAGTTGCATTGTAAACATTTATATGGTTTTTGTCTACTATAAATAAGGTTGAGTTTATTTCAATTAGTTTCTTCTTTAAAAGTAAAATCGCATTCTAAACATTTGTAGGGTTTTTCTTCAATATGAATAAGGTTGTGTCTTTTTAAATCATATGTGTCCATTTTACACGCTCTCTATTTTCTCTGAGTCTATTTTAGATTGTGTCTATTTTACTTTGAAGCTAGATTCGCATTGTAAACATTTGTATGGTTTGCCTCCAGTATGAATAAGGTTCTCTTTATTTAAAGCAGCTTTTACTTTGAAGCTACAATCGAACTATAAACATTTTTACGATTTTTCGCCAGTATGAATAAGCCTATTTCAAGCACTTTTTTCTCTGAAGCAAGTATCGCATTGTAAACATTTATATAGTTTTTCGGCAGTATGAATAAGTTTGTGTATAGTTAAAGCACTCTATTGTCTGAAACTAGAGTAGCAATCTAAACATTTGTATGTTTTTTTGCCTGAATTAATAACCTTGTGTATACTCACGTCATCTTTTTGTTCGACTCTAGAGTTATAGTTTAAACATTCGTGTGGTTTTATGGAGGTATGAGTAAGCTTGTGTCTAGTTAAAGCACGTTTTTGGCTGAAATTAGAGTCGCATTCTAAACATTTGTATCGACTTTTTCCGGTCTGAATAAGCTTTTGTATATTGAAGTTATCGATTTTAGTTTAAGGCTAAGACAAATTTCTATAGTCAGTGATGCAAGAATTGAGTTAATGTGAAACGGGGATTGAACTTTAATATGAAACAAGATAGAGTGAAAAGCACTAATATTACGAGAATTCAAATTACATTCAACGGAAATATGATCCAAGTCACCAAATTGCCCACAACGACAAAAGCGATCGTCTTTGACTTAAATACGGAGCCGGGAAACAACCATGGCCCAATCTAAGACGAGAAATATTTTTTCTATACGAAATACCTAGATTAAAGTACTACGGTTGAAAGTAAATCTTAGGGTTTACATTGAAATAATTACTACCAGGTCTACAATTTAAATCCAACTATGACATTTGCCAAGATGCGTATAAATCCTTTTTGAAAAGTGGAAGTAATACAGAATTGCAAAATTTAGCTGAAATCGGAGATAAATTCGGAGCTTTCCCTATTAAGGAATTTGTCATCTCATTTTTTGGAATAAAAATATGTTTTGTAAAAAAAAAATCCGTCTAAACTAGAATCACATTCTATAGAATATCTTGAATAACTAAAATATCTATTCATCCGTATGAACAATGTTATGTTTGCTTAATGCACTTTTAACTCTAAAACTAGAATTTTATTGCAAATATTTGTGTGTTTCCTTTCAAGCATTAATAAACTTGTATTTATTTAAATTAATTTTTGCTCTAAAACTAGGATCGCATTGTAAACATTTGTATGGTATTTCGGCAGTATTAATAAGATTGTGTCTATTTAAAGCCCTTTTTACTCTAAAGCTGAAGCTAGAATTTAAAGTTGCATTGTAAACATTTATTTGTATATGGTTATTCTCCAGTATGAGTAAGGATGTGTTTATTTAAATTAGTTTCTTCTTTAAAGCTAGAATCGCATTCGTAACATTCGTTTCTCCAGTATGAATAATGTTGTGTCTATTTAAATCACGTTTTACTCTGACTGAAGCTAGGTTCGCAATGTAAACATTTGTATGGTTTACCTCCAGTATGTGTTTATTAAAAGCATATTTTACATTGAAGATAAAATCGTCTTGGAATTTTTTTATGGTTTTCTACAGTGTGAATAAGTCTGTGGGAGTTTAGAGAAGATATCTGGCTGAAACTTAAATCGCATTGTAAACATTGGTATGTTTATTCTCCAGTATGAATAAGTTTGTGTCTTGTTTAGAGTGACCATAAGTACGAAATTTTGCTGGACTGTCCGAAATTTAAACAGTTCGTCCAGCAGTAAACTATGTCCAGCAAAACGAACAGGATTTTACTTCGTTCAATAGTAATATATTATTTTGTTTAAAGTTTATTGAGATTTGCGATATTTATAACATTTTGTTTTTGGTAATTAATAAAGAAATGAATTTGTATGACCCAATAATACATATACTTATATAATCACTAAAAATAAACAAACGTATCGATTTAATTACAAATTAAAGTCATAACTAATCCCAATTTTGTTGGTACTTGTTTTTGTCATTATTTCGGCTCAGCGTCCAGCATTCGACTTGAATAAATCTAGTGACCCTCGACTCTAATTAAAACACCCTTATCATGAAGCTAGAATCACATTGTAAACATTTGTATGGTTTTTCGCTAGTATGAATAAATCACTTGTTGATGTGAAAGTTTTTGTGCAACATGAATAAGTTTCTACTTACTTAAAGCATCTTTTTGTCTGAAATTAGAGTCGCATTCTAAACATTTGTATGGCTTTTCTCCAGTATGTATAAGTTTATGTTTATATAAAGCACCTGTGTCTCTAAGGCAACAATCGCATTGTGAACATGTGTATGGTTTTTCGTCAAGATGAATAAGATTGTGTCTACTTAAAGTTTTTTTCTCTGAAGTTAGAATTTATATAATTTTCCGCCAATATGAATAAGTTTTGTCTATTTAAATCACTTGTTGATCTGAAACTAGAATCACATTGTAAACATTTGTATGGCTTTTCTGCAGTATGAATAACCTTGTGTCTAGTTAAAGCACCTTTTTAGTCTGAAACTAGAGTCGTATTCTAAACATTCATATAGTTTTTTGCCGAAAAAAAAACCTTGTTAGTAGTTAAGTTATCTTTTTGTCCAAAACTAGAGTCGCAGTCTAAACACTTGTATGGTACATGGCATTGAAATAGCACGCATAGCGGCAGCGTCCTAATAGTTTATCAATGTTTTGATTTATTCAAGAGTCGTAATACTAACTATAAACATATGGTTCCAGTAACAATTGTTTTGTTTAAATATGATTTCTTTTAATAAATTTATAATAAAATTTATAGGTTTAATTTATATGAAATATCTCTTTATTAATATTTTAATACTAAAATATGGATCTCTTCTTAACTTATCACTTGATTCTGTTGGACTGTAGTGGATTTCTTTATTTCTTGGGAATTAAAATAACAAAGAATTCAAAATTACAGTTTGGAATGTTAATTCCTTAACCATTGTCTTATGGAATATCAGGGAGCATCAGGACCGTAGTCCAGATAATCCAGATATTCTACTAATTGACGTTTAATAGTTATTTTGTGAATTATTAGGGATCTCAAGGGCCGTAACACAGATATTCTACTACTTAATAATTTTGAATATTTTCAGATGTTTAAAACAAGCGCAAGTACCTTGGAGCGCAAGTACCTTGGAGTATGAGAGTCTCATCCTCGAAGTACGCTGTAAACGCTGTATTTATTTAACAGAATGAAAAATAGATTAAAAAATAAAAAGTAAAAATATCCCAATATTTTTCCTCTGTTCATGCTTGAACAACCATCAATCTGTTCAGATAATGGTCTTTAAGTATTATATTTGCCTATATCCCACCGATCAAAGTATTAAACAGTAATTCTTACATGTAATATTCATATAAAATTCAAAAAGTAATTCTTTAAATGAAATGGTATAAACTAGCTTTTTCATTACTGCAAAGTTAGTAAACATCATGTGTAAAATAAATATATCATCAATAAATAAATCTCTTCGCAAAAACATAGACCAACACAACACAACTAACAACAATTGCGATATATACACGAGAAGGTCAGGGTTATAACAGGAAAATGTAGTTGACCTGAATAGTCAAATGATAATAGTTAACTACTACCGTGTCTACTAATAATTTGATTACAAGTGCGATCTTGACCATACCGTGCAGTAATTGATACTATTTGGTTTTTTTTTGTATCTATTTACAAACACAAATTAACTCATATTTCTGTAGTGACGATACACACTTGGCTCGCAAAAAAAACGTAATACATTTAGTGCATAACCTTTTTTTCGGTGGCTTTTAACCTTTATGAAATCACAGAATACTTACAAATTCGAAAGATTTTCGCGAAATTGTAAGGCGGGAGTACCTATGACTCTCAGGCGAATTTGTTGTAATCGGACTAGTAGTTTCCTAGGAAGTAGAAATATCGATGAAAAAATTTTTTGCTCTTAACAAACTCCAGACTGAGTCTACGCATGGCCGCACTGTTAATCGCTTTCGAGTGTGTCAAATGAGTGGACAGGGAAATTTCGATTTTTTTTTAGTAGTGTACTTTCCCACTTCTGAAAAACAGGTACTGTCTGCGCCATGGCACTATCTAGGAACGGCCCGCGGGTTCCACCCAGAAGACCTCATTATAGAACAGGTAGCAATCTCGTGCCATAGTGTGTTACCGATTAGAGGCGTATAATAACTATAACTGTGAGAGTGTCCTTAGCATACTCATGATACGTCACCGGTTATACGACGTGTCGTCATCAATTGAAATGACGTCAACAGTTGAGAGTGACGTTTCGTCACTGGAAGAAATGGAAGCTTTAAGTTAAAGATATATGTGTGCATTCACACAGATATATTTCCGCATGTTCGCATCTAACTTTTGCGAAACCTGTTATTATTATTATTATTATTTTTAATTGAAAAGTTCTAACGTTTATTTCAGCCACCATATTTTCAACAAATCGTTATGTTTCACACCCTTTTGTGCCTTCGACAGATTACGTCTTTTCTCATTGGATGTTAGTTCTGAGATTTTGGTCACATTCCCAAGATTTTGGTCACATAAAGCAACTGCCACCATCGCTTGTGGTGGTGGTCCTTCTTCTCAGCTAATTTCATATAAAAGCGCTCACCCAAGCCAGCGGTAATTAGACGAATTTTGGGTCTTGTTCTGATCGTCTAAGAGTGAGAACCTCGCACAATGCGATAAGAATAATTCACCATTAAGAGACCAAACCTATTCTTGTACAGCGAGCAGAATTCGCAGTCCTGAATCTGATTCATTCAAACTGAATCTAATCGCCACCAATAAATCGCTTATTTTTAATTAAATTAAATTCAGACCAGTCAGTAGTAAAATTCTGTAATCACCGTCACATCACATATGGCTTCATCTAAGAAATGATTTGAAAAAACGGGCTCTCTTTGTCAGCCTCTCATTATAGGACCATCTTGCAGATCAAAACATTATTGTAATCTACGTGAAAGGTTATCAAAAATTTCAATACCTACAAGCGTTGATGGAACATGAGAAAGAAACGCTTGGAAGATATATTCGTGTTATAAATCTGGAGCAATGTGCTGATTGTCCACGATTAGTGTAGTTTCACCGCTAAGTCCACATCATAGAAATGAAGATTTAATCTATATGTGCGCATTATAAAACTAACAGCATTATATGAATACATTGCGAACAGCGAAAAATGTACAGAAAAGTGATGTAAGATATTTAATTATTATATATTGGAAATATTTAATATATATGTAATGTATTAATTTATTTATTGGTTTTATTTCTTTGCCCGCATTATAAATAAATCTTTACTTGACTAAAATCGGATGAATAGTTATACTGATACCATTACTTTATCTAAATCACCTATAAGGCATCCGGTTTTAACCCAAATGAGGACTTAATTACCTCTAGTTAAGACGCCATTAAGCTTCAAATCGATCATGTCGCTTGGGCTAGATATGCTGTACGGAGAGGGGACAGTGGTTCGGTGCAGAGGGTACACAGAATTTTCTATATAGCATCTACTCTATGTAGCATTTACTCAATTCAACCGCCATATTTGATTTTCAAATAACAGCTGTCAAACGACGTCATTGCTGGAGGCGGGGCTTAAAGTTATCCGTAAATCGACCACGGAGCATTCGCCAATATATTCTATCAAAACAAGGTAAGAGGAATGGTGAATGCACCTGAATCGTCTGAAGCATTCGCCAATATTACATGCATTACATTTAATGCATTAATGCAATATAAGAATATGGTGCATGCGCCGGTGCTCTAGTGAGGAGGAAATGCCGGAGAAATCATAGTTTTCCTATTATTTTAGTATTTTCTGCTGAATCTTTCGGTCTCTCATCACTCACTTCTTCTTTCATTCACTCCTATCAACTTTTCACAACCCTTCTTCGACAAACTACGTCGTCAATAAGGAAGCAGTCAACATCAGAGGAAGAAGGACACCAATCATCCAGCGCATCGAGATAATGAGGACAGTAGAGATAGAACTCCTGAGGTAAGGAAGATCAGCACCGACGATTGTTCCGTTATTACTTAGGCGACTGCGAATAAATCCCACATGGCAACTTCATTTTCTTCCGTAAAAAATTATAGCGTATCTTCAACAATGTCAGAACATTTTTATATTTTCGTCATGTTAGCTGGGCGGATCAACCTACAGTATCTATTTAAGTCTATGGACGTCCTAGAGAGGCAGACGAAAAGCTAAAATCCAATCAGAAGAACTAATTAATATCATAAAAAAAATATTTTTAGTTCGCTAATATACTTGATAATGGACTATGGTAATGGAATCATCCTAACAACTTTTCAATTGTAAATAAAAGCTAGACATTGTCGTATATCTATTTATGTGGTTGAGTCCTTTATTATAAAATGAAGATCGGTACATTTCTAACCTAACCCAACCCAACCCGTTAAATTCTGTAACAAACTTCATTTATGTCTATCCAATGTCTTTTTAAACTGGAATGCTAAGTGACTATACTTAAGCGGTCCGTACTCGCATCATCAGTACGACGTAATTACGGCATACATTTTAATGTGTCTTACTGTATTAGGTAGCTTGCTACCCTGTATACAAATAAAACGTCTATTGTTAGTCGATGCCTGGTAATTGACGCAGTGAGAAATATTTGTTACGGAAACAATGAGGCAACGCATCTAGAGCAGAAAAAGGCTACTGATTACGGTCAATGCGAGTGTAAAATAAAGCAATTTGGACCATCTATCTGGGAAGCTAATATGATCTAAACTAAGGCCACTGCGCCATTGAAACTCTAATAAGCGAGATTTTCAATCATTTTCAGGTATGGAGCGCACGTTAGTCCTTCCCGGAATGTCCTTTGAAGCCTTGGTTACAGCCTCTTTGATGTTGTCGACTGTCCCGAAATAATGACCTTTCATGGGAGTTTTCAAGAGCGAAAATAAAAAGAAGTCTGGCGTAGCCACGTCAGGACTGTAGGGAGGCTGGGGAACCGTAGGCACACCTGCATTGGCCAGGTAGCTGGTCACAACAAAGGATGTGTGCGCTGGCGCATTGTCATGGTGAAGTTTCTAATCCTTCACGATGTCGGGCCGGGCGCGTTGAACACTGCGTTTGAGTCTCTTGAGAACTTCCACGTAGAATTGTCCGGTCACGGATATACCCTGCGGTACGTATTCATGGTGGACAAGCGCTCCTGATGTCAAAAAACACAATAAACATGATCTTGACTTTTAATTTACTCATTCTGAGCTTCTTAGGGCCAGAGAATACTGACGTTGGCCACTCGGCACTTTGCCTCTTTGTTTCGGGGTCGTACTCGAACACCCAGTACTCATCTCTTGTGATCTAAAGCTCCTGGCATGTTTCAACTCTGCGCGATTTTTGGTCCGCGTTTAACACTTTGGGCACCAGCTTCGCGCACACTTTTCACATCTCGAAATTGAACCTCACAATTTCTTCAAGGATAGTTTTTGGAATGTGTAATGTCTTTGCCACTAAACGAACACTTAAATTGCGCCCAGAGTTCAAAAGATCTCTCACACAAGTCACGTTTTTGTTGTTACTGATCGTTAAGGGCCATCCAGTATAGGGTTCATAGCTCACCTCCTCAGGGTCTTCAACAAAGGCCTTGTACCACCGGTAGACTTGTCGATTCTAAAGGCGATTCAAATTGCTTAAAGCTGTATTAATCATTATAACAGTTTTCGCTGCGGTGCTGGCAAACGCAAAACTTGATCGCTATCCGTTGTTCTACTGAAAGCTGCATTTTACCTTGCACGGGGTTACCGAGACAATTTTAACAAAAAATCCTGTCCGAACTCTCCAGCTGCTCAGGAATGACTACCTGTTGGTGCGCTCGTTCTATCGCAGTCCCTGCTACTCATCCCCACACGCTGTGACGTATAGTCGCTTCCCTAAAAAAAAACCATTTACATTATTTTCCGGACAAACCCTATATAATCAAAATTACTTTTCATATGTATCTTTAGAGTCTTCACATTGCTAAGTGAATTATGGATGAAAATCGAAGAATAATCTTAAGACTGCACCAAATCAGGTCTACACCACAGGACTACATTACGCCCTTACTTACTTTGTACTATCCTTCCCTTAAAATGTTTCCCTTAAAATGTTCTTCATCACTTCCACCCCTTTACCTTCTTGCCCGAACACACACTCATCAAATTCTCAACTTCTCTCCTCTCTTGCTCATTCCATTTTATTCGTTTATATTCTTTCACATAATGCTTCCATCGCTCTTTTTCCTCACAGCAAATCCTAGACAATTTTTTGCTCCCACCCAGTACCTATTCTCAATCTATTCACTTCCACATTTAAATCTCGCTATCATTCTATTATCCTCCATCCTGCTTCTAGATCTTAAGTACTCAGGCACACCTCGTTCCGCTCTTATTCATTTATACCTACTTTTCCGTAATCTTTCTTCTCTCTTCTGCCTTACGACATCTTTCGTTCTTTCTTCTACTTCATTTATTAAGCTTCTTCCATTCCAAGACCATTCTATCCTTTCATATGCTTCTTTTCTCACCATAATCCAATCATTATGTAAACCAAGTTTTCCTCTCGTTGTATAACTGCCCATACTTCAGCCTCATAGATGATTACAGTCCTCAAAACATACATCAAGTATCATATAAGTATCAAACAAATTTTTAAATACAAGACCATTCATCTAAATTGACCTAATTTTATTTATAAAGTTTTAAATAAATCATTTTCAAGGAACTACAATTACTACAATTATTTTGTTCTCGTTTAAAACAATTGCTTAATGACTTATTGAAAAGGACGCAGTTTTAAAAGAAAATAATGAAAACTACTTTAATCATTTTCATATTGTTTATACTGAAGGTTAAATTCGAACGCTTTGATTTCATTGTTTTTGATTAAAACTAATAGACAATATTATTTTATTTGACTGTGTAATAAAATGTAATCAAATATGTTGTCCTAGAGCTTGTAAATTTGATAAATAGAACGAAGTGTCTACCACGATATGTAATATTATTTCTGTTTTTTGTCTTTTGTCATATAAAATTTTAGAGACCGCAAATATAAAAGTTTAACTGCTATGTGTTTTTCTGCCATCCGCAATTTATTCATATGTATTTTGCCTTTCATACGACAAAAATATGTCAGTAGACCGATCCTATGCCCGAATCCATTTTGTCAGAAACTAGACAAAGAATTTTGATTAAATTTTTTGTGTCGAAAATTCCTTTAATACTAAAAGGATATGTAAGAGATAAAAAAAAATGCACACGGAATCTTGGGAGAAATACGATCTTGAAGTAAAAGTGTAGAACCCTAAATATTTCGGTTCCTATCAAAGTTGGAAAAATAAAACTTGGGAAACTTATGTAAGACTAAGGGACCTCAATTTTGCCCCGGTGAACAATTGAATATACTGTACCAATTTTGAACAATAAAAGAAAATTCAAAAACTTTTTAATAACACCTTGTATATTTTTTACATATTTTGAAAGCCCTTGCGATTCTCTTTATAATGATATCATATATGATAGAGCTAACTCTTATAGTTCCAAAGATACGACCATTAATAACTTAAAACATTACCGTTTGTTGTCATGGCTACCGATATTCAACATAGATTACATATAATATCTAAACTATTATTTTCCTAGCGAAATTCGTAAGCTAAAGAAAAAAATATTTTGCGTTCTATGAGATCTATGTGACGGTACTTCTGTAATTTAATAAATATTGTTATAAGTGCCGGGCCCAAATTAGAATTTTGGGAGGGGTTCAAACTGATCATTTTATTCAGAAATTTAGCTTTAAAACTAGGAAGCTACAATTTTGCTCCCTTATAGTATCTTATATTATGCGTCGAATAAAATTAGTTCAAATTTAACAAACTTTTCGATATATTTGATCTTTTTTATCATTAATCTTTTCTATCAAACTTAACAAAAATAAGGTTGTGACGGTTATTTGTGTTGTCGCACTGTGACAGTGGCAGCCGTGACGGTTTATGTTCGGTCTACGTTCATGACGGTCTATGTACGGTCTACGCAAACGGTCTACGTTCGTTTGTAAGTGCGAAGTACGTTTGTAAGTGCGAAGTACGTTTGTAAGTGCTGACTCGAGCGTCTTCCTAACTCATCAACACGTCCTGCGGTGTCTAACTAAAAACGCTCCTCCAATTCGGTGACAAGTTCTGGTCTACGTAATCCATAAATCCATCTTATCGGTTGTTCAGCCGGTCCAGCCACTTGTGTGGTTTCTTCCTTTTCATCTCATGACATTTTTCCAGAGTATTTCCTTTCTCTTTTCCTCTTATTAAATTTCCTTTGGAAATCCTATTCTTCTATGTAGTGCAATTCTCTTGAATTGCGACTTCCGCTGGCAAGAACTTAAGTGCGTGCTCTCTTTCTTTCTCTCCGCAAGAATTTTGTAGTCCCTGCTCTCTCTTTCTCTCTGCAAGAACTTTGTACTCCCTGCTCGTCTCTCTACTAGCAAGAACTTTATAAGCCCTGCTCGGGCGCCAAAATTGTGTGACGATACACATGCTTTTTGCGTTGTAGCACTGTGACAGTGGCAGAGGGTTTACGTGGCTCCCTTCCTGGGGCGTCAAAATATGCGACGTACAATGATACGCTGATATGCTAACGGAACTCCCCACGTAACGCTGCTTATATGGAGCCTAGCGACTGTCACTAATAGCGGAAGTAAACATCGTATTAATCACAGAATAGTTACGGTCTTGGGAAATGTCTCGGAAGCCAGGTCCGTTTAAAGTGAGACCGCACTTCGAACTGATGTTGTTGTTCGTCAGTCCCCAGTTTCAACTGAGGACTTAGGTCGCTACGAGTCTCCTGAGTTATCCAGAGGTTCTCCCTCTTGCTTTAGGGTATCTGCAAAATCAATCCTATCCACTAATGAGTGAAACAACATTAAAGATTTAACTAAACCTTGTATTGTTCTTCTGTACAAAATAAACAGACAGAGAAAAAGAATATAAATAAAAAATGTCAATTAATAATCATATAAATAAATCAAATTAATTTATTAATAATAGCGGTCAAACAAACCAAGCTCTTAAGCATTCTATATACAGCGGTACAAATGCTTATTACTAAAAAAAAAAACGTGATAATTAATTAAACGGTGTTTATGTTATAGCGGCGGTGCATGACAAGCAATATGATAATGCGGTGATAAAATAACGAAGCGATGAGCATGTAACAGCTATCAATCATACAGTGGGAGGGATTGATGGGGGTAATTCTCAAAACATACACAGTAGTGTAAAGGCGGTGGTGATGTGAAGCACGGAAAAGTTACGTTGGTCGGAAACTAGCTACTACGATGCGTGACGCAAAGGAGACAATGACGTCATGCGGCCATGTGATTACCAGTAATTGTGAACAGCACATACAGAGGAATTACTCTAGTCGGAGAAAGACAGGAAATAATTGCTACGGAGCGTGGCGCAAAGAAGACAATGACGTCATGACGCCTTTTCATTACCAGTCGTTGTGAACGGTACAACCAAACGTATCACTCTAGTGCGTTAGGAAAGAAGTATACTACGACGTGTGACACAAAGAAAACAATGACGTCACGACGCCTTGTGATTACCAATTGTTGTGAACGGTACAGACAAAGGTATCACTTTAGTGTAGGATAGAGGGTTAACGGAATGGGCTGCAATCATGCATACAGTCTAACATACGGAATGAACGTAGAAAGCTAATCAACACATTCAAGCATAATAATACAACGGAAATAGTGTACATTAAATAATAATGCTCACCCTTGCGGCTTATGTGGGAGTGACTGGTGGCTCGGTGTGGCAAGCTCGGTGGACTTCTATCTACCTGTCGGACTGGACTCGATGAGGCGAAGCCAGGATCTCATAAGGTTACCTCATTCACAACAAACGAACAACTTTATTTAATAGGGTTTTTACGTGATATATTCAAAAATACGTAAATAGTGTGTAGCGCAAATATCTACATGCCTAGAGTATTATTACCTTTAAATACATTTAACTGCTGATTGCCAAATTTAACCTCCAAATAATCATGTATTCTAGTTCGTCGCCATTAATTGTTGATGACAAATATATGTTAATAATATCAAATTACAACCATGCACAAATTCGCTAATGTAATGATTTCTTTTAAATATTAATTTATAAATTGATATTTTATCTACTGAAAATTGAGGAAATTAAATATATTAAAAAATATAAATATTAATATAACATTTCCACTGTTCTACTTTGAACAATCAGAAACTATAGAAGACAGGACATTCAAATAAACTTTATTGTAAGGGTACTTAAAGCTGCTCCTTTTTTATCTAAAACATTTTGTTTCTCGAAAATAGTTGCTGTATTTTTTTGAAATGTATTGTATCAAAAGTTTTTTAAACAGAGTCTAAGAACACGCCGCTTAAGCATCGGAGTAATTTGAAAAATAATGAACTATCTTAATATCTCGGTTTTTATGAAAGTTGTAAAATGAATTACGTGGAACGCATATAAGACTGTAGGACCTCAATTTTGCTGTTTTGAACAATTGAGTATATTCAACCGAAGCGACTCAGGACCGTCGGATATATGGGTTGGCAAATTTGTACTAGGCAAATTCAAAAGTTCAAAAATGCGAAGCACACCAGAGTGTCCTACTATAAGTTTTCGAGAAGTAAGTCAAGAGCCGACGCAGACCCTGGAAACCAGACAGCAGAGCTGTCCTTGCCGTAAACAAATACGAGGACCGGGAAATTAATAATCTGAAATTCGTGCGTAGGTCAAATTCAAAAGTTCATGACTGTCTGGCGTGCGAAGCACTGTTAGAAATTTTCCAAAAGTGAGTCAAGGAGCGGCCACAGGGCGTGACAAACCGGACGGCGGAGCTGACGGCGCCGTAAGCAATACGAGGACCGGGAATTAGAAATTTTCCAAAAGTGAAGAGGCAAATATAGGACCCAGGAGATTCATGGGTAGACGATATAAAGTGACAGTCCAAACTAAATAGATCAACTTTTGTTGTGTTTTATGCTAAATATGATAAAACGTATGACTTCCAATATATGAAATATGAGGTAGCGATCACGTCCGCGGTTTTTTTTCATAAAACTAATAAAATGCGTGTTAAAACCATATCCATATTTTCCATATTATACTCTACCATATTATGCTTCATTGCGCGATCTCAACGGCCTTTATGCCGAAGAAAGAATCAGAAAAAGCTATGAAACATGGTTCAAAAACTTAAAATCGGGCGATACAAACCTCACAGATGAAAAAGGACTAGATCGATCGTCATATTTTGACGACCAGGCACTTTTGACAGCCGTGGAAGAGAACTAAATTTGACAACGATAATTTTGGGCGAAGACATCAATGTGGAACATTCTACCATTGTTGGTCACACAATATACGAAAAAGTTTGGAAATTGGCTAGATTGGTCAACAATAAAGCCGAAAGTGTTGGAATTTTCACCAAAGTTTTTGAATATTCAGATTTGTCGCAGCAAAGCGATTAAACTCAGGAATCTTGTCACTGGATATGATTTGTGACTCTCTTCAAAAACGTCAATAGAAAGAAGGTTTGCGTTAGGTACCAGGTTATTTACCCAAAGGAATACCGAAAATCGTTTACGGTAAAAAGGCAATAAGGGACAGACGCGGAATCATCGATTGGAAAATCCTTTCAAACGGGATTTGTTACTGGTTGAATGACGACGATGAGAGTCAACATTGGCGGTTTTGGACAAAAACGGCAAGCGACAATTAAACATCAACAGCAATGTGTATCTGGTTCAACTTAACCGCATTAATCATTGCATTAATCATTCTGGAAACTGTTTCCTCAATCACCATATTCTCCCACAGAAGCGCCTACTGATTTTCACGTCAATCGATTACTAAAAAAATTGGCTCGCGATCAAAGTATACGACTAGTTGAATAACTTGGCGTCATCAAAGTGGATTGCATCTAAGAACAGCTACTTCTTCGCCCGTGGAATCGACCGGCTGCCAAGCAAATGGGAAGCAGTAATTGAAATAAATGATGAATGTGCTGCGGAATAATCATTTAAAGATGTTTTTGTCATTAAACCTTGTTATTGTTTTTATTGAATAAAATTTGTTTTAAAAAAGCCGCAATAATTATACTTTAACCCAATATATTATGATTTTAAGGAAGTAACACTTGAAGTAAATCAAATCAATGAGTTATTTATATTCGTTTGAGTATGTCATCAATATAAGTTGACTTAATTTTAATATTCTATTTGGTACGCTAAGTCTGACCAACATAACTATAAATCATCGAATGAGACTGAAAAGTAGAACAATAGCGTAATGATTGATCTAAATCCAAACACTAAATGGAATTAAGACAATTGTTATAGACACTAGTAGCTTTTAAGAACGGAAAACATTTAATTCAACTACAGCTGATTAAGAATAATTGAATTTAATTCAATCTGCGTCTGTATTTATTACTTTCATCGAGTGATATCTGAAACATTGTATTTAAAGACATATTGCACTATTCTTTTTCAAGGTTTGTAAATCACGATTTGATCATTTCTACAATAACCTAAATTTCATATAAATTCGCTTTTAATTTTTTAGAGTGGAAAATAAGTTTCCTGGAATAAAATAAAAGTTTTCATTTTGATGTTCAATTCAATTTTTTTTATTAATGTTCCATCCCATTTGCCATTTTCCATGGCACTCCCAATCCAGTTCCTCTAATCGTCTTTCCTCCAAGGCTTGGTTTCTTCTAGAATTCCAGTTGAGTCTAGAACGACCTCTCTTTCTTCTCCCATAGGGAAACCAGTCGTGAATTCTTCTTAGACACCTTCTGCCGCCCATCCACTACAGGTACCCTTTCCACGTAAGTTGTTTAGATTCAATAGCATCTACGATTTTATAGTCCACTTCCATCCTTTACCTGATATTAACGTTGGTAACATGTTCAAGTTTGGAAATTATGTAGCATCTTCTCCAAAAATTTATTTCCGTTGCTAAAACGCGCAATATCAAATTCTAATTTTAAAACTCTATATAAATCTTCTACATTTTTCTCAATAAAATAATCATTTTGAACCTCTCCCAAAATTATAATGTGGACCCGCCACTGATAACAGTATTTATTCAATTACAAAAGCAGTTTTATATGTTTGATACAACGTAAAATAATTTTTCCTGTACCTTTGCATATATGAGCTATTATGTAGGCCTTACATATATATAATATGATTGTTGAATGTCGGTTGCCATGGCGACAAGTTCCAAAATTTTAAGTTATTAAAGGTCATATCCTTAAAATGATAAGTTGGACCCATCATGTGGGGTATCATTTTAAATAGAATTACAGGGACTACCAAGATGTAAATAAATATACACGGTGTTACTAAAAAGTCGGTCAAGTATATTCAGGTCAAGCATATACTCAAAAGCGGTCAAGTTTTATGTACAATAACCGTTTTAGAGAAAATGGATAGCAAATTTTACAAAACAAAAAACGCCCTGTAAATACGTTAAATTGTAATTTTAGAAAAAAATGTTTAAAAAAAAATTTAAGTTGCCTTTAGTGGCCTATACAATAAAGTTTATTCAAATATTCTATCTTTTATAGTTCCTTAGATATTCTGAATAAAATGATCATTTTGAACCCCTCTCAAAATTATAATCACCCGCCACTGATAACCCGCCACTGATAACAACATTTATTCAGTTGCAAAAGCACCTGTCTTATAGGTTTCATACAACATAAAATATTTTTTCCTGTAACTTTGCATATATGAACTATTAGGTATGTCTAATAAGTGTATTATATGACAAGTTGCCATGGCGTTAAGTTGCGAAATAATAAGTTATTAAATGTTATATCTTTGAAATGATAATAGTTGGACCCATGATGTGGGTATTATTTTAAATAGAATTACAAGGGCTACCAAATTGTAAAAAAATATTCAGGGTGTTACTAAAAAGTGTTTGAAAATTTTTTTATTGCTCAAAATTGGTCAAGTATATTCATTGCTCACACTGGCATAATTGAGGTCCCGTAGACTTACATATGCTCCCTAACTTTCATTTTTCCAACTTTTATAGGAACCGAGATATTTAGGGTATTACTCTTTTTTTTAAGGTCAAATTACACCGGTATAATGTCAAGGATCTTCTGTACATCCAGAAACTGGCGCATATTTTTTTAATATTTAATATATTATTTACTTCATTTAAATATGGACCATACTAATAGGGCGTGAGTACAATCGGCATGCTCATCAGTAAGTTTATTGTAGAAAGAGCTCTTGGGAGGTAAATTGGGTTCTAATTTTTCAAATGAATCAAGGTATTTATTCATAAGGAAAGATGCCTTTACACAACATTAATTGATATCCTTCAGATTTCGGGAAATGCCGTTTGACTGCAATGTATTGGTCCGGTTTCAAGTTGCTAGATAATTTGTCGAGGAATGAAGACATAAACTTGAAAGAATCTATAAATCGTAATTTAAATACGTGAGCTCCGGAGTAATTTGAGTAATTACTCCGGTGATATGGTGTGAGACTTTTTTAAACTCGTTTAATCGGTAAAGTATGGAAGGAACTTTCAACACAAACAATTTGATTAAATCCTTCGTTAAGTTTCTGAGAAAATCAACCGCAAAGTTTGCAAAACAAAACACACCCTGTATACATATTAAATTATGATTTTAGAAAAAAATGTTTCAAATAAAATCGAAGGGCCTTTATGTAGACTATGGAATAAAGTTTATTAAAATGTGATCTGATCGCTTAGGGCGGAGACCGACACAGGAGTGCTGTAACTCCGGATGTAACTACAACGCTGAACACTCTTGGAATGCGAAGCACTTAGCAAATGAAATGTTCGGTCATAAAGCCTTAAAAGAAAGGGAATTCGCGAAGCAACATCTTTAAAACTGGTAGGGGCGACAACATCTGACCCACTTACTGATGTCAGGTTCCGGTAAAAAAATTTATCTCTAAATAAATATTTTAATTTTTCAAATATTTTATTAATTTCTCCGGCCCCCGAGAGTTTTTTACTTGGTACCATCTGAGTAGGCGAACTCAAAATTGGCTATACAGGTAGTCGGCGAGGCGACTTTCTCTCGGCAAAAAAATGTGGTATTATAATTGGAACGTCTATCACTAGTTAAGTTCCAATGGTGAGCATCGCGCAATAAAGTAAACATGAGAGTGGTCAATGAGAGATGAATTGAAAGAAATTAAATTGGAGCTTAGGTAGTTGAAGGAAATTAAGGCAGAAATCAATGTTGTAAAAATAAGATAACGTGAAAATGAGGAAATAAATGGAAGGAAAAAGAGATAAAGTGGGACAAGGAAACAGAGGAACTTGAAGGTGGAATAAAGGAATTGAAAAATAAGGAACCAGAAAGGCAACCAGAAGAAACGAACTTAAATGTGATTATATATGGTCTAAGTGAGGAAGTAATAGATTTTGAAGGGGTAATGAAAGAAGAGTTTACAAGGATACACAGTACAGTGAATATAAATGACATAATAAGACGATTAGAAGGTAATCAAAAAGTGAGATTAGTAATGCTCAATTTTATGGTTCCGGAGATATTTCAAAAAGTTTGTTAAACTTGAAACGTGGCAACACCGCTTGCTATACAATTTGGCAACATGGGACTTTTGATTCGACGCTTAATACAACGTACTATATGTGTGCAAAATCTCAGCCTCTTAGTTTGAATACGAAATTTCTGAACAAAAAAAATGGCTACTGTCCGCCATATTGGATTTATAAAGTAAATGAAAAAATCATTCTGCGGACTCATAGTCTACACCTGTATACCAAATTTAATCCAGATTGATCCCATGGGGAAGGAGAAATTCTTGAACATACATCCATACATCGTTCGGCTTGTCGCTCAAAGAAGTCGATATCTTTGTTTATTGAGCTGGGATGCTTCTTCTAGAGAAGTAAAAGCCAGAGAATGAAAAATCTACCCTTCTTTTCATTTTTAGGTGAAATAGAAAAAATTGTCAAAACATCAATCCTATATATTTCATATACGTATTACATACGTATATGATATATGAAAGATAAAAAAAGGGACCAAAAAAAACTTTGAAAACATGTGTCAATACGACTACTATCATTAAACCCATATGTCAACTTGACAGAGTTGCGCAATAAATTTTAAAAAAATTATCTTCATAGGAGGCTTAATGTTCTGCGAAAAGATATCCGTATCAGCAATTCTAGAGTTGTGCACTCGTTCGGCTTGTGGCTCAAAGAAGTCGATATCTTTGTTTATTGAGCTGGGATGCTTCTTCTAGAGAAGTAAAGGCCCCCAGGTTGAGAACCACTGATTTAAAAAAATATAAATTAGTTCTAAATTCTATTTAAATAATTGCAATAAAATATGTAAGATTGAAACATAGAAAATCAATATTTTTTAAACTTGACAGTTTCTTGAATTTTCATGATATTTAATTTTCAACGACATACACGATCCGCGTACGATTTGCGTACATTATACTCTAATGATGTTTGCGATTTACAAACCTTAGTACTCATATATAACAATGAAAGCATCAGTTGGTTACTTCCGTTTACTCATAATCATTTTTATATAATATAAAACATAAGGTAAAATGAACTGTAAAAGATGAACGGACTCATGATCATGAATCAGATATAGTAAGTTCAAGTATTACTTATATACGAGAATTAGTGAGATAATCAACCATGCCGCCGGTCAATAAATCATTCCTAATTGAAGAAAGTTCAGTGAATTTTTCATACCACATACGCAATTGTATCTATTTTCATCTGAATATAAGTACGTATAAATAACTTGGATATTTATATTCTAAATCTGAATGAATATTCAAAAAGGTGCTAAAAATACTTTAGTCCGAAAGTGGTTTTATTTAAATAGACTCCTGTGTAATAAATGTGCGCGCAAAAGATGCCCGCCCGGGCCCTAATCCGGGCTCCGGCGGGTACTTGAAGCAACTAAAGGCTTTAGGACACTTAGCGTCTTTAGGGCGGTTAGGGCCTTTAGAATGCTTAAAGCCTTTATGGCACTTAGGGCCTCAAAGTTTCAATAAATAAGAACATAAGAACACGCTGTATAAATGTTAAATTGAAGCTCTAGGTAGTTTATACAATAAAGTTTATTTCAATATCGTATCTTTTATAGTTTCTGAGATATATATATATATATATATAAAACCTTTATTGGCATAATCTTTACATCTACACATAAATCAATGCACAAATCATATCTAGATAATACTTAATTCAATACATAAATCGTAAATCAAATCAATATCTAATACATACTATAAAAATAATATACAATTCTAACGTATTTAATGTAACCGACATACCAAATGATAGAAACGTTACACAAACAAAAAAACTAAAAGAACAGAAAAACGGACAACGAACTAAAAACACAATATAAGAACACAACTTAAAAAGAAACACTAAAAGCGATATCCGATTTCCGTTTCTTTTCTATAGTTTCCCCCCAGTTGCCTTCCTAATCCTGCTTCATTTATCTTTTCCTTCCACTTCCCTCCTTTCCACTCTATTACATGTAATATCCTTTTCCCCTCTAATCGATCACCTAAGCTATTTTTCCAGTTATTCACTATTTCTCTTTCCTCATCATTGCATTCAACACCTTCGTCGAATGCTCCCACAAGTCTGCTCTCTTTCCATATATTCTACACATTCTCTCTCCGTCACTCATGTAATATCCATTTCCTCTTTCCTCATTACCACACATAAATCTCGCTATCATTCTCTTCTCTTTCATACTGATTTCATTCCCAATGTACCCCAGCATCCTCTTAACAACTTTTATTTATCTATATATTATACCTCATACATTTTATCCTAGTGTTCCTTTCTTGTAATTCTACATCCTCCAATCTCTTTTCTACTTCCTCTACATGCACATTCCCCTCTTTCATACTTTTATACCATCCTTTTATCGACCGTCCTATTCTCTTCAATACCAACCTCTCCACCAACCTATCATTTTCATCCAATACCACTTTTATCTCATACTTTGCTAGTTTCTTAAACCCTTTCACCTATTCAATTCATTCAACACGATTTCCCAATGTGTCAATTTTTCCAATCCAATAGTTTTTTCAAATATCTTAGTTGAATCTTTTCTCTTAGTTGAACTTTTGTTGAAATCTTCTCTTTCAACTGCCTACACTTCTGGTCCATACTTATTACTATACTTCACGCACTTATCGGGAAATAAATGATATTGCGAGGATTTATACTGATTTTATATCCAGGCGGAACTAGAACTGACAATGAAAATATCGTATGCGATAGACAATCGTTGAAATAGGACGAAGAAGTAATATTAGAGTTCGATGAAACTTTTATAATTTCCAGCGGCTGATTCGATACATATAAGGTATTCGCATTCAGTACTTTCAGAGTAAAACCTAATACTTGTCCGATAGTGTTCTCTTGCCTAAAGTCAATATTGTAAACGCACTTGATTTCAAGTAACCTTAGTCTCATTTTAATCGAATCCCCAAAATTCTCCTCCCATATAACTCTTCTTCTTTCTGCAGCGTCATATGCTTTACTAGCCACGATTTTCAGATTTGCTTTACATGACCCATTATAACTTAACATATATCCTAAATACTTATACTTCTTTATACATTCCAGACTCTATCCTTCCATTCTAAATACATCAGTCTTACTATCTCTTCCACCGTTTTTACACACCATCATTTTCGTTATATTTACATTTATCACCAGTCCTCTCTTTCTCATGTATCTACTTATCCTCTCAATCACTTCATTCATTCTGTCTTTATCTTTTGCCTTTCATACTTGATTTATCTGCGTCTACATACCCCATGGACCATATCTTTTCTTTCCCAATTACGGCACCATCATCTTGACCATTTCTTAGTACCATTTCCATGTCAGATATATATAAATTGAACAGACTCCCACTTAATAGACAACCTTGTCGTACTCCGTTTTTTTGGTGGAACCATTCAGACACATTCTCTCCTACTCTCACCCTAACTTGCGTTCCTACATACATCATACTTATATTCCTTCTCAACTATTCTGATATTCCCACCTCTTCCATGCTATTCCACAATCTTTCTCGTATGATCTTATCGAACGCAGACTTAAAGTCGACAAACAACAAATACATTTTGCCTCCCTCACTTATCTCCTTATTTATCATGTAATCTATTACGACAAAATTATCCGTTGCTCCTCTTCCCCTCCTAAATCTAGTCTGCGTGCGCAATAGCACATTTTTTCATTCATCTCTTTCTCTAGCCTCCTATTCATAATTTAAGCATACACCCTATATAACCCATTCATTATTGAAATCCCCCTACAACTCTCTGCATCCATCCTATCATCTCCCTTAAACACTGGTGTATTTTCTCCTTCCTTCCATTCATCAGGCATTTTTTCGTACCCTTCCATACTTTATTCCTTTCTCTTACAAGTACATTTAACGCTCGTTTATTCAAAGACCCCCATACATCTAATGGTATTCTATCTGTATCCGTTGATTTTCCTTCCTCTATTCTATTTATTCCTTTCATCGTTCTTCCAATGTGACATCGTCATCTTCTTCATTTTCACTAATTTCTACTAAGAATTCCCTATTTTCTTTTCCCCACTCCCTAGTTCTCTTGTACATTTCCTCTCCCACTCACTTATCTTAAACTTGGGTTTTCCCTACCTTCTCCCTTAATTCCTCTGTCTCTTAAATATTTCCATATGCACCTTTCGTTGGTGATGTCATTTACTATTTTCTTCCCTCATCCTCTCTCTTCTCTATGCCATTTTTCCTTATTCGCGCCATTTTTTCTTTGCTTGCAGGTACTCTTCCCAGCTTATTTTGCCCTTTCTGTCTCTATTACGTTTCATATTTTGCTTCTTTTACGTTTCATTTGTAACAATGACAGAATTCTAACAATTGCTACAATAATTGTTACAAATGAAACGTTAATATAAAATTTGAAAATAGCTTAAGCGGGCTTAAGACGTGTTAGGCTTAAGGCAGTAAACAAAGTCGTTAAACTATGGATGCATTATAAAAATAAGGTACTGAAGACGGCTACACCTAATGAGAAATGTGCATCTGCCTTGTCTGGCTTTTTTATGCTAATTGAGCGTTACATGCCATAAATAGGTGCTTGAACAAATGATTAACTCATGTATTTATTAATCCATAGTTATTTACGTCTTAAGTAATACTATTACATATTCTCATTATAAAATAGTCAAACCCAAATAGATCAACTGTAACAAAGCATGTTACTGTAAAAATAAAAATCTCTTTAGATTACGAAATAAAGCAATTAAATGAATTAAATTTGAGAACCCTATAATAGATCGAAAATAATAATAAATAGAAACGCAATTACTGAATGTGTGGACGTCTTCGTCCACACAGAATTATATTATTATATTATATTGCGTAACACAACGTTACTTATGATTATTGTATATATTCCATGGTAATTAGATAACACTTATAATTATTATTAAGTACGTGTCTATAAAGATTAACTATATAAACAAATATTATTTTGCTGTCGCTGGTAAATAAAACGAATTTTCAGTTATAAGATATATCAGAACCAAGCGTCCGTTAGGAAAAGTAAGGGAATCGAATCGATTACCTATCAAATTGTACTGACATACGTACGCATCGCACGGAATGCTTGGTTCCGAGTTAAGTGGCGTGTGCTTGTGGTGTTGTATGAGGTACGTACGTATGTGCATGCATAGGTCGTGCTCCACTGTTGAATGTTACGGGATGACGCATTATTGTTTATAGTTTATTTTCAACATATTTAAAGTACGAATAACGAAATAGAAACATGCATATATAGAAATAGAAGCATGTATATAT
>WYDF02090089.1:0-10911 GCA_009867245.2 Adranes taylori | reverse complement strand
CTGCATTTCTATTATTTCTCACCATTCCTGTGACTACGGCTAGTGCCGAGCGATCATTTTCAAAACTGAAATTGATAAAAACTTATTTAAGAAATTCCATGGGACAAGACAGGTTAAGACAGGTTAAGCTTCTGGACTATTTCACTTTTCTTCCATTCCTCTGGCACGCTCACTGTCCCTATCAGTATCCTGTTAAATTCTCTTGTCAACCCATTCACGCCCTCGTCATTCAAGCACTCCCATACCTCTATAGGAATCATATCAGGCCCTATGATTGCTTTGTGTTGAGTTAATTTTCTCTTTGATTTAAGGAATTATATTTAAATGAAATTAATGAAAATTAAAGCCATATGAAAATACTCAATTGTAATATGTACTTATGTAATATGTCCATGCCCTAACTTGGACATATTTCTTTTGATAATTCTAATAACTACAGTGTTTGATTAATATAAGAATCTCTTAGTAATATGGATTTCATCCAATTCCTGAATATTTGCTCCTGTTGCGCTGTAAGCGATTTTCTTTATAATTACATCTCTGTAATGTTATCCTCGTTTATAATAAAATTTATAGGTTTAAATTATATGCGGTTTCTCTTAACTTTTCATAAATAGCTATTCTGTGCAATATCAGAGATCATAAGGGCCATAACCCGAATTATGTAGATATTTCACGAATAGATAATTAATATTTAAATATTATCAATGTTAGTTACCAGTGTTAAGCGAAAGTACCTTGGAGTATGGGGATCTCATCCTTAAGGTACCTCCTTCTTTGTTACATAAACGCTGTATTCAAATTAAGAAAATAAAAATAGAATTAACATAATTCAAAGTAAAAAATATTCAATATTTTTCCCTGGTCATTCTTGAACAATAAGCACCTTTTGGAGCAGCCTGAGTTCAAACAAATGGATGGTTTTTGAAAATATGTGTCTGTCCTTGTTCCAGTTCTCTCCTAAACTAGTGGACTGATTGGATTGAAATTTGGCACGCAGGTGTACACGCATTTGCAATGATTTTCTTTTTCATTTAAGATGGTGGAAATCTGCCCTTTTTAATTTAGCCAAAATTCAGTTTATTTGCTAATAGACTTATATTTTGCACATATACTGTCTTCTGTATTGTGCATCTGCTCGTATTGAATTAGTCCAATTTCTCTATCTCCAACAGAACTCGATGTTCTCACGTTATAAATTTAAAAAATGCTTTTGAATATATTTCAGAAAAAAATCGACATTGCAATAAACTTTATTGTATAGATCACCTAAACTTCCTACGATTTTATTTGAAATACTTTTTCCTACAATCACAATTTAGTATGTACACAGGGTATTTCTTACACACATTTTGAGGTCCATTCTCTCAAAAACCAATCGAACAATTTCTTTTGAACTAACTGGTTTGAAAGTATCTTTAATCTAAATCGATTTAGCGAACTTAAGAAACGGACACGTAAACTTCGTAGTAATTATATCTTGGAAAAAATTGCACTATTTTAAATATCTCGATTTGTGTAAATGCTGGAAAAATGAGGCGCAGAGAACATATAAAACACTAAGGGCCCCAATTTTGTCAATATGCCCCAATTTTAAAAGTTTTTAAAGAACTCTTTAGTAGCACCCTGGATATTTTTGTATATTTTGTTTCTCTTTAAAATAATACTAAATATAAAGTTCCAAATTTAATAGTTCCAAAGCAATCTACTTTAATATCATAAAACTTCGCCATTGGTCACCATGGAAACCGCCAAGAAACATGTCAACACGCATTGTAGCTGAATAATAGGAGAAATGAGAAAATTTATAAGAAAAAATGTTATACTTTATACCATCTACGAGACGCTGCTTACGAAACTTAATAAATGTGTTGTCAGTGGCGGGTCAACTACGCATTTCTATTTTAATCAATTATCCCAAACAACTAGTAACCTAATTGAATTTAATAGACGTGTTATACTATTATAAACTAAAATGGTCAAAACTATAGATCAACATTTGCCTTTAAAATTTTAGTTGAATTATTACCGTGAATTTCTTATGTTTTGGGAATTTTTGTGGTTCTTTATGAATTATTCCTTTTTTTCTGGGAATCATTCCTTGAATGATTCCGCTGTTTTCCGCTAATTTCGTACTTCTTTAATTATAAGAATATGGATTGTTATGTATTGTAAATTCTTCTTGTGAATTTTTGCATTTTATGAAGTTGTGTGTTTCCTGTGCAACTATGAATTCTTTTAATATGTAGTATTTAGGATATCAGTATTTAGGAGCAGATAATATTTAGATAAGAGCAGATAGTATCTAGGAGCAAGAGTATTTAGTAGCAGATAGGAGTAGTGTGGAGAATATTTAGGTTATTTTCTTGTGAATCTTGTGAGCATTTCTTGACATGCATTTTTTTCTGTGCTTTATTATGAATTTTTGTCCAACTATAAATTCCTTTAATTTTTTGTTAATTTAAACTGTGAAATCAATTTTTCTTTTTGAGTTATTCCCGTGAATTTATTACTTCTTTAGAATTTTTGTGTACTCTTTGATTCTTTCTAAATTCCTTAGGATTCTGTTCATAACGTTCTAACTTACTATGAATTCTTGGTTTGTTACAGAAGAATTATTATTTTCAAAGCAGGATCGTAGTTTGTTTGGTTTATAACTACTATACTGCTTTTATATTTATTTCTGTTTATTTGAAACATAAAAATGCTCTTGAGTGAAATTATACAGGGTTTGGTTACAATTCGCTTATCATGTAATAAAGTATTTAAACACTATAATGATATACGCAATAACAGGTAGAAATAATACTTCTTTATTGTTCTCTAATATTTATAATTTCTTATAAGGACTCTAAGCGCGATTTTAATTGACAACTCATACCATTTTCAATTAGCAAAAGTAAAAAATAAAAAGTATCGAACTAGTTGTAAATTTGTTATGATACTTACTTATTTGTTCTTCGGTCCTTGAAGATTGTTATAATTATTGCTGATATTGAGGTAGTTGTTCAGCCTCTTGAAGATGTGATGCACGGAGATGTGTGTGATGAGGATGATTGGATGGCGTTTACTAGATCTTACTGGCTGTCGCCGAAGTAATAGTGGAAAAGACGTCGCCGGTGATCTTCATGGGGGGGGGGGGGCTGTGTAGAGTGATCCTTTTCCTGCAGTTGGTGGGAGTGGTACATCGCCAGGTGTTGTTGGAGAGATCGGCGAGCCAGGTGATGATAGCGGGTTGGCTTTATTCTGAAATTGATTCGGGTGGCTCTACCACAAAGTGCGAAGTTCGTGGGCGACGTAGTCTAATGGGCCTCGTTGAAGTTGTTTCATACTGCTCGTTTACGCATCGGAGGCAGGAATAGCAGAAGGGTGAGTTATGAATTAAATGTAACAAAAAGAGAAATGGAAAGAAAAATCATGATATGATTTTCAAGAGTCTGCAGAAGTATAGGTTACGTTGTATACGATTGATGTTTATGATTTGTCGTAGATATATGTTGTCGATTTAATTTATTTGATACCTATCAATCAGCTATCAATCATAACTATCAAATCAGGTGATTTAAAAATGAAGATTAATTAATATTGACTTTGAACAAATTAGTCAGACGGTTGCCATAAAACGCTCGCTGACCGCAATATTCTTATTGTTAATTATGATTTCGGATAGAGCGAGGTTCTCACGTCACATCCGAAGAGCACAATTCCTAAATTGCGTCTAAGGATATTAGAATGCACCTTTTTATATGGAATTCTCTGCCGAGAAGTTGTTTTTGTCATGTTGGCTGGTCAGTGATTGCCTTAAAGGCAATTTGATGGTAATTTCTGCTAAAAAAAGTTTACGTAGTCTAGAGCTTTGACCAATCAAACATTTCTTCATGATCCATTACGAAGTTGAAGGATCAAAGTAGCATTGTTTGTGTGACAGTTGTCTAAAAAAAATGTAAGTGTGGTAGTTTCGAAACGGTAGTGGGTAGTTTTACATGGCACATGTTTAACGAAACAATGCATTGAAAACGCCTTCTGCCACAATGTGTTGAAACTAATATCCAATCAAATTCAACGGTGCAAAGCTTAACAACTTATAGAAAATTGGATGGTGGAACATCTCTTTAAGTCGTAAAACTTGGAAAAAAATTAGTACAAATATTAAAATGGAAAATATATCGAATAAGTTTGTCTAGCTACTCACACAAGTATACTCCAAAACTACCGGCATGCCGTTGATGTCTTCGTATAGCTAGCAGCTGCAAGATAATATGAGTCGGCTAGTTTTATATTTTTGCGAGGGCTTATTAGTCGGCATGAACGTAGGTACCGTGGAAATCTGTTTTATTTGATGTATTCCCACTATTTGAGATATTTATTTTAAATATTTACATTTTATTTTATCTATTTATATTCATTTTATGTATTTAATTAATTATTTTTATATTGATTATTTGATTAAATTGTGCATAGTATATTTGTTTGAAGAATTGAAATAGATTTGATCAATCAATTTATATTACATTTGAGGATTCCTCATTGACTTGATGAATTATTAAAGAATTGCTTATTGCAATCACTAATTAATTGAATTAATGATGACCCAGTATCTATTTCTTGTAAATGAGTGTGAATTCTCGCTGTACAATCTTTTTTTTTCTTTGAATTCTTGAGAATTTTTGCTATTTATTGTGAATTTTATGCTTTAATGAATTCTTATGAATTTTTCTTTTAATTTTTTTCTTTTTATGGTTGTAAGGTTAATTCTTGTGAATTATCCTATGAATTTTTGACTTCTATATTTTCCCTTCATTTTTTTTGGGAATCTTTGTGAATTGTTCTCTGCATACATTCGTTCCTTTCAATTCCTGTGACTTCTTATGTATTCTTGAGTCATATGAATTCCTATCAATTCCTGATTTCTTATAAGTTAATCATTGAAGTGCACTTTTCTTGTGAATTGTTTTCGTGAATTCTTTATTTGTATAGAATTTTTGTATCCTCTTGTGAATTCTTGTAAATTTTTCTTGTGAAGTCATTACTTACTCTAAATTCTTGTTAATAGTTAATTTTTGCAAAAATTTTTGCAAATTTTTTAAAATAACATTTTCTTGTGAATTCTTGTTGTATTTTTTGTATTTTTTACTTTCTATGAATTCTTCCTTTGATTTTTTTCTTTACAATGGATCTGTGAATTTTTATGATCTATTTAGAATTTTCCTTAAAATCCTTGAGTTTTTTGTAAATCTTTGTGCACTTTTTCTGTCCATATATCTCTTTCTCTCACTCCTATAATTTATTGTAAATTCTTGACCTCCTATGAATTTCTCTGATTTCTTCTAAATTATCTCTTGAATCTTTCTGCCTGTGAATTCTATTCGTGGATTCCTTACTTCTTTGGAATTTATGTGTCGTCTGGTTTTATTGTAAATTCCTATTCTTTCTGGGAATTGGTACGTTTGTCTAGCTATAGGTAATTTAGTCACTGTGAATTCTTGTTTATTTGAAGTTCTTGTGAATTCTTGTTGTATATTTCTTCTTTCCTGTGAATTCTTGGTCAGGTCTTCCCGTTATTGTGAATTTTTCATTTAGATTCTTTACTTTTATGAAATGACTTATTGTAAATCTTTGTGAAGTATTCATATGCATACATCAGTTACTGTCAATTCGTGTTATATATAGTGAATTCTTGCTATTTATGAATTCCATTGTTTTTGTAAATTATTATTTAAATTCCTTTTTTCCTGTGACGTCTACCGATGTGTTCCTTACTTCTCTAAAATTCTTGTGTTTTATTTCGAACTTTCCTTTGAATTCTTGAAGTCTTGTGAATTGTTGTGAATTGTTTCGGTGCACACATCCGTCACTGTTAATACCTGTTATTTATTGTAATTCTTGACCTCAATTCCTTGTTTTATACGATTCCTAGTAAATTGTTCGCTTAAGTTCGCTAAATCGCTTTAGTATTAAAGTTACTTTCAAACCAATTAGTTCAAATGAAATTGTTCGATTGGTTTTTGAGAGAATGGGCCTCAAAATGTATGTAAGAAATACTCTGTGTACATACTAAATTGTGAGTGTAGGAAAAAGTATTTCTAATAAAATCGTAGGAAGTTTAATTGTCCGAATAAATTCCTTACTTGATGTTAATTCTTGTGAATTTACATGATTTCTTGTACATTCCTGTATTCACTAGATTAGTTGGGGTAGATTTTCTAACTGATTATTTATTGTAAACACTATTCAATTCAGTATGAAATTTTATGTCAATTCATTCCTGTAAATTCTTGAGATTTATTGTGAACTCTTTTAAAGAGAACCTTCTAAGAAAAATCTCAATTTCATTAAATTAATCAGTTAATTTTGTAGTATAATCTAAGGAACAATAATACGTCATAATTTGTCATGATATGAACTTAAACTAAACTGATGAACTAAAATAATCATAATGAACTGTTGTAGGCATATGTGTGAGTGGTTGTACTATTGGCATTGGATCAACATGCATTTAGTGAACGTTGCTTCTTAATTGTTTTCATATTATATCTCGTTTTTATTCATAATATAGTATAGGTTACTTAAAATATACATAGCTAAGATTTGGTAATTTTCTTATATAATTCAAAGCAAATAAATTTAATTTCAGAAGATTAATAAATATTAAAAAAAAAATATTAATAAAATATTTTCCATGTCCTAACTTGGACAATAATATTAAAATGAATTTCAGATTATACATAGAGCTTTGGTTGCGATGTTAGTGAGTACAATGTCTATAGCAACTTTAGCGTTATTAAACGCTCGCCCAACAATGGCTGAAATTATTTCGTGGATTGATGTCGACACATTGTTACTTTTATTTTCAATGATGATCATGGTGGCTATATTTACTGAGACTGGAGTATTTGATTACATGTCGGTATTAGCATATAAGGTAACATATTTTAATGTTGATATTTTTATATATTATTTTAGTCATAATCAAAAAGGCGAATGTTTGACAATTCCTCAAGTTTCCTTTAACTGGTGAATGTTTTTAATTGGAGATCAATGATTTAATTAATTTGTTAATTGAAATTAGTCTAAATTTTAATGTTATATCTTAGTTTCAAAAGATTCTTATAATATCTTCTAAAACTTATATACAGGGGGGCGTAGTTTAAATAGGAATAATATTGCTATCTCCTAAAGTAGAAGAGACAGAAAGTTAATTAAAAAATAAACAAATAACAGAAAGAATCATACAAATTTTTAGAGTCGTATTTGATATCGATTTTATTTGATATTTTTATCTTTCATATACCATATACGTATGTAATACGTATAGCTTATATGAAAGATATAGGATTCATATTGGGACATTTTTTTTTATTTCACCTTAGCATTTCTCTTGTATTCACATCAATGCAAACTATTTACACGTAATTCGAAGAAGGCACAATTAGCCATAAAAATTAATTTTTCAAATTATTTTTTTCTCGCTCAAAAACTTAAAAGAAAGTGTATTTCTCGGTCTCAGTGACGAATGTACGTACAAACGTATGGCTGTACGTTCAAGATTTACTCCTAAGCTGTTTCACCTATTTACATAAAATTTGGTACACATGTACACATAACTGTTCCGCAAACATCTTTTTTCATTTGTTTTATAAATCCAATATGGCGATGCGCCATTTTTTTCACAAAAATTCAGTTTTAAACTAGGATGCGGCTATTTAGCGCACATATAGAGGCTGATATCATGAGTCGAACAAAAGAAGTTCAATGTCTCTGGCTTGAACAAAACGCGACGTTGCTACGTTCAAAGTTAGAAAATAGTTTTCAATATATCTCAATAACTATTCCCTTCGATTTTATTTGGAACATTTTTGTCTAAAATCACAATTTAACATATATACAGGGGTTTCTTTTTGAAAATTTTGCTGTCCATTTTCTCGAGAAGTTTCGCAGTAATTTTTTTTTAATTTCTTGTATCGAAAGCTTCTTTAATATTTAAGGTATTAAGTGATTTTGAAAAAAAACGGACCACTTTGTGTCGAAGTAATTTGACCTTCTGTAAAAATTCTGCTTTAAATATCTCGGTTCCTATGAAAGTTGGGAAAATTAAACTTAGGTGCTGAGAAGTCTCAATTGTACTAATACGTACAACTCAATCGACAACTGGTTTTGAGCGATAAATTTTTTTTCAAAATATTTTTTAGTAATACTCTGTATATTTTTACCCATTTCACTACCCTTTCTAAGTCTATTTAAAATGATGCCACACATCATGCATCTAACTCTTATCGTTTCAAAGATATGACTCTTAATAACTTAAATTTTCGAAACTTGTTACCATGGCAACCGACATTCAACAATCATATATACATGTAAGTAACACATGCAAGTATATACATGCAAGGCGTAAGTAATAATAGCACATGTATGCAAAGTTACAGGAATACATATTTTACGTTGTATAAGACCTATAAGGCTATAAGCAATTGCAATTGAATAAATGTTGATATCAGTGGCGGGTTCACATTATAATTTTGGGAGGGGTTCAAAATGATCATTTTATTCAGAAATTCAGTTTTAAAACTAGAACACTGAAATTTTGATTGCATATAGTATCTTATATTATGCATCGAAAGAAATTAGTACCATACCTGAAACTTGTGTAGAACGCGTCGTTCTCACGTTTAAAATTTTATCAACTTTTCGATATATCTCAGGATCTATAAAAGATAGAATACTTGAATAAACTTTTATGTATAGGCTAGCAAAAGCTTGTTCAATTGTATTTTAATTTTTTTTTTTGTAAAATTACAATTTAACCTATTTACCTGTGTTTCCTGCTTTGTAAAATGTACGATCCATTTTCTCGAAAACGGCTATTGTACTATATTAAATATCTCAGTTCCTACGAAAATAAAAAAAATTAAACTTGGGGAACATGCGTGAAACCCAGCGATTTCAATTTTGCGCAAAGCGGACGCGGGAAAAAGTGACTCAAAAATGTTAGTGGAGAAAATATAAGTCAGAAATGGCAGCAGACCGTGTCTAAGGGGGGCACCGAATCTGTCCGCTTCATAGGCAAATATGGGGACCAGGGAATTAATGAATAAGCGAACTCATGCACAGACGAATTCACAAGGCCTAGGTACGCCAGACTGCTCTCTTAGAAATTAGTCGAAAAGAGAGTCAGAAGCGATCGTAGGCCATGGCAAATACTGGGAAAAAGTGAGTGTCAAGACCAGCCGTAGGCCGCGGATAACTGAACAGCGAAGCTGTCCGCGCCGTAGGCAAATATGGGAACCGGGGGATTCATGGGTAGGCGATTTATAGGTTAGACTAATTTCCATTAATTTACCCTAAAAAACTATTGTCCAAATTGAATTTACTGAACGAGTTATTATATAAGGTGTCAAAATTAAAAAATTCATCTTTTGTTTTATGCTAAATAAAACAAAACGTAGGACTTCTACGTTTTTAAAATTTATATAAAAAATATGTAAAATGTAAAATTTATATAAAAAAAATCTAAGATAATAGCACTAACTTTGCTGGCTTAACAAAACGATAGACAGAATAACTTGTAGGAATCAAATATACTTGCCCGTGCCCATAAACCAAAACCCCCCTTAGAAATAAAGATTCAAAGCAAATTATATAGATAGCGAATTATATTTGAATGAAAATTAAGTAATTATTGTTATCATACGCTTAATTAATGAATTATTGTTTAATTTTCTAATTTAGCTAACTGGTGGTAAAGTATGGCCTTTAATTAATACTTTATGTCTATTTGCTGCGTTACTATCGTGTTTCCTGGATAATGTTACAACGGCATTACTTATGACTCCAGTTACTATAAGGTATTATTTCATTATCATATATTAATAATTTAACTTTATTTTTTTATTATAATTTTTAACAAATATTAATATTTGTTATAATTTTTGTTACCCCTTGTATTATATTATTAAAATATAATTATTTCTACGTAATGATAAACTAATTTAACTCACTGTTTACTAAGAATGAACCAATATTCAAAGCGAAAGTTAAAAACCTGTTTTGTAAATTGTTTGGTAGCGTCTACATCTACTGACACGGTAAACTCTACAGATGCTCCCACTAATAATACGACCGTTGTTTGATTTTCACAATTACATAATCGACCAGACGTAAGTTTCTAATGCCACTGAAAGCCTCGATACCATCGCTGGATTGAGACAGATAGGATAACAGTGATAGCACTGTTATAACACTGTTCTTTCTACAAAAGTTCGTTTGCATGTTTATGGAACAAAGCTTTGTAATCCCTATTTCCTATTTCATTAGCATCACATATTCTCAAACTTCTCAATAAATCAGTAGCTCACCAGTTTATGTGGACATCTAAAAATGTGATTATTAATAATAAACATGGATTTTCTAGTGGCAAATCGGTCGAGACTAACATTATAGTTTACGAATCTATTATTTTGACTGTTTCCGAAGCAGATGTCACAGTACAATCTATATACACTGATTTTGCTAAAGCATTCGATTAGATAAACTACAGCATACTGTTCGCAAAGCTAAGGATTCTTGGAATTAGACGCAAAATCTTGGAATGCATCAACAGCTTTCTAGTGTCAAGAAAACAAGTTGTTAAAACATTAGTGATTTTAACTAATTGGGGATGTAGATATATTATTGCTGACACATCGAAATTAATTAATTAATTACAATAGTTGTTTTTTAAGCAGGAAATCATCGAAAATTGAGAATGATGTATGAGAGATTACAAAGGTAGAAAAAAATTCATGAGAGACAATCAGATATAATTTAGGAAATATTTCAAATTAACCTAAAACACTGTAAATGACAGCTCGCTTACATGTAACATATATAGAGTTTTCAATCAAATAATATTTATCCGATGATAGGTTCAGA
>WYDF02090078.1:0-10912 GCA_009867245.2 Adranes taylori | reverse complement strand
TATATAGCACCTTTCGTAATTTGGAAAATTTGCATTTTTAAACATTTATCTTATCTACACTTCAGTCTTTTACTATCAAATCACAGGCTTGAGATTTTCATTAAATTATTATAAAAGATTTTCTAAATTAGAAAAAGAGATGTAAAGAACTTGTTCCTGTTTCAAAGAGTGAAATTAGAACTAAGAGATTAATAATTTCTTTCTTTGTTATTAATATATTAAAATCTTTTCAAAGCCTTAATTTTTTTCCAAAACTACTTAGTGATTTTAAAATGTTGATCTATAATTTAGCATAAAAAATGCGTATGTGCGTTTCTGAAGAAGAGATAATTGAAGAGAAGTTTTGGAACATCTGATTGTCATTAAATTTCAGTGTGTACTTCAACACTTAGTCGTACTGCAATATTCATTTTCCAATGCATTATCTGGGGAAATATGGACTTACATTGCAATACTGTTAATACTATATTTCATGAAATATCAATAATAAAATAAAAAAAAGTATTTTGGCAGCATTAATGACGTAATTTGCAAAAGTAAAGCCGCCTAATTTCAATCGGGTCATGGTAATAATACAATACTTTTAGTTCTTTGCTTTGCTTCAGTTTGCATTGTAAAAAGTATGAGCATATTCTTCTTCTTAATTACATGATATAAAAGCACTTTCATTAAAACTATCACAACTTCTATTATATGATTGAAAACTAACATTTATCGATACCGGATGTAAAATTGTATTGTGGTAAATATGTAATAAGTCACAATCGGTTAAATATGGCAAGAGAACATGATAATCAACTGTTAGAGGCACGTAATATGTTCCTTTCGAATGAAGAACAAAAATTGGCACTGCAAAATTAGTGGTTGCTTTATTATGATCAAAATTTCCGTTTGATTCTTTTCCGTTCATTGTAGATCCAATATGAGTCATTTCGAACGATGGTGAACTTTCATTCGATATAATTCTTTTGAGAGACGTATCTGATTCTTGAGACATTGTTGTTGCGTACTTGGTAGGTTTTGATGTAGTAAATGTACAATTACTGTAAATAACGTGTAGAGTTGGTATATTAAAAAAGTATTCTTGATATAATATTATTTGTTTTGAAAGTGGATAAATTGCATAGGAGTATTATGTATTAGCAAGTAACAATAGTTTCACCATCATTGATGACGCTACAATAAATTGTAAATTTATAACGCAAAGTTTATTTCACAACCAAATTTAACTAGTATTTAGAAAAATATCGAATTCTACAGTAACAGGTAGAAAAACTAAAATTACATCAAAATTACACCAACTACCGAAGACTTTAGGAGATTTTTTAATGAATTAAAAGTAAATTCATAAATAAAAAAAAATTCGTCTGATCCACAAATTTAATTAAATAATTTTTACGTTTTCGGTTAAATAGCCATCACCAGAAGAACAAAACTACAAGAAATTTATTTTATTATTTTAAGTTAAAGAAAAAATATTTAAATTTTAAATAAATGTAATGAATTGAAATGATATTGAAAAAATCAAATTATTTGAAGTACTAAATTTAAACATGTCCACAGAAATAATATTGTAAAAGAATAGAAATTATCACATGTTTCGATACTTTGGTGGAAAGACATCATTTTGATCTTGAGTCAAAACTATGTTATTTCAATATTCAAGATTTAAATTTTTTTATAATATTAGCAAAATAATATCATTTTATTTTACATTTTATACTTGTGATTTGGAGAATTTTTGAATAATATAGTTTGAATTGTTATTAATAGAAAATTATTAATGTTTTTAATGTTATATATAAAAATCTATATTTTAATTATAATGAATTAAAAGAAGTGATTCACCTCCAAAAGTATTTTTATTTCAAAAATGTAATGCTATCTATCTAGATTTCGAATCAACTAGGATTCCTTATTCAAGCATGAAGTACTATTAAAAAATATATAAAATTAACATATTAAAGATATTAAACAGTAATGTAAATTGTTACCTTTAATTAATTAAATTTAAAGTTTTAAAATGTCCTGAAAATTTAAGTAAACATGGACATATCACAGTTTTTTATATTCATTCAAATTTGAAAAAACATGTTCTTCCATTAAACTATATACTAATTTCTTTATCAAAAAATTTCTTTTTAAAATATAAGTGAACTTTGTAAAACTAGGTGAAATACAAAAATTTTTGTAAACGATAATAAATATTGACATGTAAAAGGCTAAAAAATTATAAATTTTACTGTATGAAAAAAAGTAACTAGATGTTAGTTTAAATATAATTTTTTATATAATGTGAAAAATTTTTTATACTGATCATAAAAGAATATCTAATGTAACAAAATATTATGTTTTCAAAAATCTTTGATCAAAGAATCATACTCAAATATGGTCTTACTATTAAAAAATATTTTATTATCTTGAAGAAGGAATTTCAATCAAGCCAATAATTCAATTAAATTTACAAATTAATTAGCGATCAATTAACCAATTAGTTTTTTAGATTTGTTTATAGATTACAATTAAAATGTTTTATATATAATCTTTAGAAAGAATACTTATTGTGATACTCTTATCTCATTTCATTTAAATGCACCGTTTTCTCATAAATTTGTAGCTTTGAATCCTTTTGCACATAGAGTTTTATGTATAACTAGGACTTTAGAAGACTTCATTTATGAAATTAATATTATTAGATCTATAAGTTTGAAAAATGGCTATTCCATAAAAAGTATTAATAAAATAGTTAAAAATAAAATTATTAAACTTTCTTCTAATTTTATGAATGTTAGTGACAATAAAGATGTAAATTTAAAATTTTATAATTTCACATATTTAAATTCAGATTGTAATAAATTATCGAAAGTATTAAACAAAGCTTATATCAAGATTTCATTTAACGTTAATAAACCTTTTAATATGTTAAAAAACAATAAAGATAAAGTTCCAAATAATTTAAAATGTTGTGTTTATGAATTAATTTGGGGTTTTGTGAATCTTCATACATTCGTCAAACATCGAAGAATTTTAAAACACGTTTTAAAGAACATTATAATAGTATTAAATTGGATAATCCAGATAATTCAAATTTGGCCTATCATATTTTAAATTTTAATCATAATTTTTCAATTGAAAATAATTCCAAAATTTTAGATGTTTGTATTCAACCTAACACTATTAAATTTTTAGAACAAGTTTACATCGCTTAAATAATAAAATATTATTGAATAGACAGACCATATTTGAATATGTACTTTGATCAAAGATATTTTGGAAACATCATATTTTGGTACATTAGATATTGTTTTATGATCATCAGTATAAAAAAATTTCGTTTAAATTTAATTTTGAATAGATTCAGTATTTTTATGTTTAGTCAATGTTGGACTTTAACAATTATATAAAAAATAATATTTAAACTATTATCTAGTTACTATATTTCAAAATTCTTTCATTCAAAATCAAATTTGTAATTTTTTACACTTTTACATGTCAATATTTATTATCGTTTACATTTTTTTTATGTATTTCAATTAGTTTTACAAAGCTTATTTATACTTTAAAAAGAAATTTTTTGATAAAAAAATAAGTATATGGTTTAATGGAAGAAAATGTTTTTTTTTCAAATTTGAATGAACATAAAAAACTTTCATATGCCCATGTTGACTTAATAAGACATTTTCAAATTTAATTTATTAACTAAAGGTAACAATTTAGATTACTGTTTTTTATCTTTAATGTGTTACTTTTATATATACTTGAATAGTACTTTATGTTTGAATAAGGAAACCTAGTTGATTCGAAATCTGGGTAGCATTACATTTCATTTTTGAAATAAAAATACTTTTGTGGATCGCTTTTTTTAATTCATTAAAATGGATACTCCAATCATTTGGAGTACTTTGTCTATATATTTTAATTATTTATAAAAATTTTGTTATTTATAAACAATGGAATGTTATCAAAAAATAATGAAGGGCTGTGATCATTTAAATTAATATAGTTGATTTTTCTTATTTAAAATATAGATTTTTTATGTATAAAATTAAAAACATTAATCATTTTCTACTAATAACAATTCAAACTAGATTATACAAAAAGTCTCCAATTCACACATATAAATGCAAGAAAATTAAATTAAATGATAAATGAAAGAAAGTATTCCAAACTCCAATATATTATTAAAAAAATTGTCAAATCTGACTATAGTTTCGACGACACAATTTCGTCACAATCAAAGAGTAAACTTTTAAACAATCATTGTAGTCTTAAAGTTATATTATGTTATATACTGGAATTGGTTTCATTTTTAAATTGTGATGTTTATTGAATTGTTTAATAAAAAGTATAAAAAATTAATAATATAGTAGATATTATAAAAATTAATAATAAAGTAGAGATATAAAATAAAAATTATTTATATAACTGACTTAAAAAAATTGACTTCTGTATTAAAAAAATATTTTTTTTTTCTATTAAAATATTTTATTATTAATTTTTTATATGTTTCTTTGACAATGACGAAATTGTGTCGTCGAAACTATAGTAAAACTTGACAATTAAAAAAAATATATTGGAGTTTGGAATACTTTCTTTCATTTATCATTTGATTTACGCTCCAACCACTAGACATCATGTTAAAGAAATGAAATTATTTTTATAATATAAAAAATTTAAATCTTGATTATTGAAATAATATAGATTTGAGTTAGTATCAAAATGAAGTCTTTCCACAAAAGTTTCGAAACATATGATAATTTCTTTTCTTTTACTTCTAATAGTACTTCTGTGGGCATGTTTAAATTTAATACTTGAAATATTTTGATTTTTTCAATGTCATTTCAATTCATTACATTTATATCAAATTAAAAATGAAATTTTTTTTATACATAAAATAATATTATAGTTTTGTTATTCTAATGATGGTTTTTAACCGAAAACGTCACAGAATATTTGCTTTCATTAAGCATATAATGGCGACCGGAAACGAATGTAAACAATGTAAATTAAAAGTTAAAGATAATGACAAAGCGTTGGGGTGTGATAGACATAGGGGAACAAAAAAATACTGTAAGATTAATGAAATACCTAAAGAACATCGATTTCTTCGCCAATAACTAGTGTGAATTTTAGAAAAACAGCAACACAACAAGTGCAGCTAATGACTTGCTAGAATACACCTACGATGAAGTAGACAAAAATAAAATAGTGGCAGCCCTCTTGAAGAAGTTGTTCGACACGATATAAAAAAAATAATAATGGAAAAACTGGAGAAGATAAGTATTAGAAGGTTGGCAGATAGACTATTTGAAAATTATCTCCAAAATAGAATACAAAGACCAAAAGTTGGAAACTACATCAGCTTTCCTAAAACAACGGATTTTGGAGTTCCCCAAGGAAGTCTCATTGGACCTATACTATATCGCTGTAGTCAAACTCCACCGATGATAATCCCTTACCTGAAACAGATGGCATAACTCCCCCAATGACCGAGGTAAGCCTTTTAATAAAAAGATTAACTTGATCCTTTGCATGGACCAGATTAAGCCAGGTAAATTGGCGGAGCTCTGCCACGCTCATATAATATACATAAACGACTTCAGAGACCTAAAGTTAAAAGCAAAACCCATTATCTTCGCAGATGACACATGTCTCAAATATGGACATGAAAATATAAAGGATATCGAGAAGGACATGACATAATAACAGTATGTAAATGGTTTAATAGAAGCTTACTTACAATAAACCCGGAAAAAACAAAATATGTGCTCATCACTCAAAAAAATAAAAAGTAAACAAAGTAACAATGAAAATCCAAAATGAAACAATAAAGAGGTGGATTATATCACATACGTAGGGCTGATGTTAGACAACAAACTAAACATCAACTTGCACACAGATAAAGTACAGAGATTGCATCAATGACTGGAGTGCTAAAAAGGCTAGCACACTGTCTACCAAAGAGACAATAGAGCCTATCTACGATGCGCACATAAACAGCTACATACAGTACACGATTACTGCATGGAGAACAACAACAAAAATAATATAAAACGGGTACAAATAAAACAGTCACAAAGTCGGAATGCCCTCCTTGGACTAAAAGTAAGAACAAGAACAGAAACAATCCACAAGAATAAAATGCTGGTAGAAACAAAGATCAAATATGAAAACTTCCTGAGAATGGAACAAACAAGAAGACAACGACTGAAGAATACAATTAAGATGTCAGAAAATAACCTCAGGCACAACTACAATACAAGACAGATGAATGACCTGCACATAATTCAACCAAGGACAGAAATGGGAGAGAGAAGACTTGAACAGAGGAGCAATTATTCATAACGAAGTACCTGCAAAACTAAAGAAGATAAATAATTATAGCCAAAGTGAAAAAATATTGACTAGATATACTCGTACTATAATGACCAGAATAACTATATATGTCATTCTATTTATATTTTTATGTTTATTTTTAATTTTAATTTTCGGCTGTGCGTGAATTATTTATTTCTATCTTTTTCTTTTTAATTTTACCATATTACTCTTATTCATTTTAAATATCAAAATACTCTCAATACCATGTGTAATTGTAGTAAAACTTCCAACTGCAATATTTAATTAAATTTGTGGATCAGACGTTTTTTTTTAATTTAATTAGAAATGAATATCCACGAACATAATCCATACATTAATTAGTAAATACATGGCTTAATATGTACGAGGGTTTGTTGGAAAACAAGATAGATATGAAATAATGTTTCTATATGGTGAAAAATCTCCTTTAAATGTGTACATCAGAAATTATTTTTACATGGTCTATGCTACAGACCGCAGTGCCTACCATCAAATTCGTGTATATCCTGTTTTAACAAGTGTTTTGAAAATATTTACTATAAATAGGATCCCTGTCTCATATGCATTGACGAAACATCACATAATTTACTAAAAAAATGCCTGGAAGAGCGTTATTTATATTCTTGGAATTAACAAATGCATTGGAATTGGAACTAAGATGTTATTCGTTCCTTCAAATCCAAAAGTACAATTGTCATTTTTGGATTGAATTCAAAACAGTTAAAAAAGTGCGATGAGTATTACAGAGCCCATTGCACGATTGATTTTACCTATATGTGCCTAGTAATATGCTTCTTCTCGTTAGACTTAATAAGTAGAAAATTGACATGTTGTTTAGTACACAATATTTTGTTGGTTCAAATACTACTTTATAAATATGACGACTAGATGCTTAGGAAAAACAATTCTGAAGATGGGTTGTGTGGAAATTAGTTTTGTAACAACTTTATTTCATACATATCGTAATATCATTTTCCATGGTGCCTGTTCAGATCCTAGCAAGCGGTCAGTGAACGAGAGGAGGCATATCGCAAGTTCTAAACCTTCCCGGCATTATTTCGTTGAACGAAAGGATTTTATTCATAAGCTCTCAACCAGCTTTTCGTTAAAAACTTAAAAACGAAAGTTAAGATCCATTTGCTTTACCTTTGACTATCACCGCTACTAGCACTCATCCGGCCCATTAAGGTATCACCATTTTGCTGTTTCTCGCAATCCAAATCTTGATGAAATCTTAATTTAATATCAGTTTTATATTTATATGGATTTCTTTCACTAGTAGTCTCGATATTTGGAAACGAATCCCCATCTTTCGATCTAAAACATTTATTGAAATGGTTGTTGCTAGTTAACGTGTTTTGATTAACATGTTCATCAGATTCATGATTCGATGGTAGCGCACAATCGTCTGCACACATATTTTCATTATTTGTCCGCGACAAGACTGAAACCGCATCACAGTGACGTTGCAAATGACCAATTAATCGTACGCAAATCGGTTCACGATGATGATCTTCGACTTCAACGAGATATCGTACAGTTTCAGATAAACATTCCTAAAATGATACAGAAATTAATTAGTTTTGCATTTCTTACGAAGGTTGACTTATATTTTGGGGTTGCGTAACCCTAGTGCTGACAACTGACATTTTTGACGGTATTCGTACTCTGAATGTTTTAACCTAGAATTTGTGTTGTTTACAGTAACTGCTAAAATGGAATTAAATAGTTAACATTTTCATTAAGGACCTAGATCAGATCAACAACAGTGTAGCGATGAGCTTAACTTAACTTTTAGCGATGAAGCATCATTAAGAAACATCAAGGTTTAGTGAATTCAATGGTGGACTTAGTTCGATCTCCGATAAATTTCGTGAAGATCGTCCAAAATCGGTTGTTGTTCCGGCTGTCCGTAAATTAATACTGCGAGATCGTCATGTGATTTATCGTGAGATTGGAACATCCTTGAGCATTAATGGGACTAGCATTCATACAATATTGCATAACCGTTTAATCGAGAAAAAGATTTGTTCGCATTGGATTCAACATAATTTGACAGTCAGTCAAAAAGAGCATTGTGATAATTGGTCGCAATAAATGGTGACAAAATACGATCGCGAACAAGTCTATGTCATTGTGCCAGATGATGACTGGTGGATGTATGCGTATGTACCCGAAGATAAACAGCAGTCGACTTTTGAAGGCGAACCAAATTTAATAAAAAGTTGTTCGGGCACGAAGCACTTTGAAGCAAATGGTCGCCGTTTTTTTTTTCCGGAGAAACTGGACATTTCGCAACCGTGGTATAAGGTACAATTCTGAATGATACACAACCATTTATTTTCCAAAAGTCTTCGGAGAAATAAGGAAAACGAACCACCGAAGACGGATCATTATTCACCATGAGACTGCGAACTTGCACACATTGGCTTAAACAAGAGACTTTTTGAGCACTCAAACGCACATCAAATATCAATTGCGAGCTCAACGTCTTCTGACACCTGAAGAAGCGGTTGATATGCTAAAAACGCTTATTTCGAAGGTATCTCAATCGGGCAGAATAAGTGCTTCGAAAATTGGTTTAAACGAATGCATTGATCTTAATAGAAAATATACTGAAAAAGATAAATATTTGTTTTTGTACCCTAATCCCGAAATATCCAAACGGCCCTCGTATTCTTATTATTATATTGGTTATAAATAAATACTTTTATTAGCAAATAGCAAATAATAGACGAAGTATTTGATGTATGAACTGAATGCAGCCTAATAATTAGCGAAAACTGAGACACGACATTGGCATCCATCAACGCATAAAATATTAGTTTTGACTGTAGCAAGTCATATATGCATTTATTTTACATTGAGAACCATGTACGAAATATATAATTACTGTACTGTTTTGGGTAACATAAAGTGTGGTACTAGGCTAATATGTCATAGTGTTTCTGTTGGGGCAAGAGATATTTGTTTTTGTTGGAAATAGGAGTTATTATTAATTGAAGGTATCTTAGATCTTAGGCAGTTCAAACAAACATCTATATGTTGATTATCAATTAAAAATCGACTGGAATGGTGAAGAAAACCGATTCAAAGGTATTGGTAAATATTAACCTAACCTACAATATTAAATTAATTGATTATACATCTGTTATTCTGAACAATTACAATCATTAACAATTAACTCAGAACAGTGGAAAACTGATTTCAAAGAGAAATTTGAATGTAAACTTGAATATCAAATTAAATGTTTATACGTTTGTTGTTTGTAATCAGGACCTATAGTCAGTAAAATCTAAGCCTCGTAATTTTGAATGTCTGGCAAATTGGCAAAATAGTCAGAAAGCAGTTAAGACGATCTGTGCTCGCTGTAACAGGAACATCAGTAACAGATGTTATTCTATAATATGTAATATGCCAAATTGCTTACAATGGTATCACCAAAAATGTTCACTACTATCAGATGAAGAGATTAAGAATTATGGCAAGAAGTCAAATAAAAATCATTGGGCAGCAACATATGTGTAAGCCAACAGTGATGTTAATTCTGATAATTCAGAATGTGAAGAAGGCGTGGATGAATGTGAGGGATTAGATACTACTCTTATTCATGTACCGGCAGCAGGACTAAGTCATATAACAAAAGAATATACGATAAATGATGTGATGATTCAATTGAAATCAATGCAAAATGAGTATATGAAGTCATAGAGCAAGTTTAAAGAACAAGAGAAGATGAATAAAAAATTATCGAATGATATTGATATGGTAAAAGCTGAGCTAAATGGTTTTAAGGAACAGTATGATCAAAGAAACAGAAATGCCTCAAGTGATGTCTATGATCTAATTGTTGAGAACGTGTTCCTGGAGGTAAATGAACGCAAGAGACGTGAAAGGAACATAATTATGGTACATGTTCCGGAGATTCAAGATGAGGACATACAAAAGAAATTCTCATGAAAATTTACGAAACGCTTGACCTCAATCAACTAAGGGCGTTTCGCCTAGGTAGAATGATTCAAGGGAATAAAAATCGCCCTGTCAAAGTAATAATGGAATCTGCTGATGATGTGATCAACGTGTTAGCGAGTAGCAAAGTACTGAAGTATGTTGATGGTTTGATATGTGTTCATATACATTCAGATAAAACTCAATTGGAATGGAATCTATTTGAAAGAACTAAGGAGGAAGTTGCAACACGCCAAGCTAATGAAGAAAATAATATGATAAGAGTGCCAAAGATCGTAAATAAACAATAGGATTTAGACCAACATGTAAATACTAGTGTTCAGTCGCGGTGCTGTTATCGGAACGTCAGAGGACTAAATACTAAAACAATGTCGCAGTTGGTGATTATAAAGTGGTACTGGTGACTGAAACATGGGCAACAGATAATCTGAAATAAAAGTAATTATTTAATGCTGATTATAATGTTTACCGTTCTGATAGGTTATTCGCGAGAGGCGGGAACTCTGTTAGGTGTAAAATCATATTTGAATCCAATTGATATACAAGTACATTTGCATATTAATAGCATAAATATTGATATAACACG
>WYDF02090067.1:0-10912 GCA_009867245.2 Adranes taylori | reverse complement strand
ATGTGGCAAGAATGCCACATGAAAAATGGACCAAATGAATTATGGAATGGCGACCCAGAGAACAAGCCATCAGAAACTGGGGAAGACCACCCACCAGATGGACAGATGATGTAACACGCATCTCGACAAACTGGATTCATGCTGCTCAGGACCGGAAAAATTGGGGATTTTTGAGAGAGGCATATGTTCAGCAGTGGACGTTTGATGATGTGGACGACAGGCTGTTTGATGATGATGATGATGACTCTAAACCAATTGATTTTTATTAAATTAAATATTATAATTTACCTACGTATTTATATTACTAAGGGTATTGCTGGTAAATTTATACCAGCCCTATTCAAGTTTGTTTCTGATTTACTTAATAAAGTTTAAATATTATTTCATAATTCAAGTGTCAAATTCAAAATTATTATTTCTAGTGTCAAGTGTCAAAATTATTTGTTCGAATATTCTTTCCAAGTTGCCACAATTGCAACAGATTTTTATATTACATCTCCCAATTGTTCAGACTATTTTGCTAGTTTGAATTAATGATAAACGAAATAACTCATAGGAACTTAATTTTAATAATGAATTAATCTAGTTTAATGTGCGCTAGGTTAGAATCTATAACTAAAGAATTGATTTAATGATTCTTGATAAATTATTTTTTTTGCTTCTTGGATTTCAATTTATTGTTTACAACTTATTAGTTTAATGAATGCAGGGTGTAATTAATATGATGTGTTTTATTCTTTCATGTGAAAAGTGTAGAACTACACATTAATTTAAACTTATCAAAACTCTTATTTGTTTGGCATGAACTTGTTTCAAGATTTTATCAACTAATTTTATAAAGATTATTAATTAAATAATTCATTTTCTGTGAGTTAATAATTTGTTATAGATTTATAATTAAATGTTGCTTATTAGTTATTACACTTATTTAAGAATTGAATTTAAACTTTATGTCTTGAGGATTTATATTTACAGGAATAGAATAAATAAAAATTTGTCTAGTTTATTATATTATTAGCAATGCTACTCCTTTATAAATTACTGATAGTAAATACAAATTATAATCCAGCGTGTAAATATTCCTTTGATAGCTTTACAAGCCCTTTATTGACAGGATGGATTAAACCTGAAAAGTAGAATTCATTTAGTTATGGTTAACGAATAGGAATAGCTTTTTACATTTTTTGCTTCAGGCTGGAAACATTGGTAACTAATGAACATGTCGAAATTATGTACCTGGAATAATTAACAAATTCTTATTTATAATTAGCATTACTCAAAATTACGTCAAAATAATGTGTAATAGAATAGATTTTTTTATTTCAGTTTACCCCGATCTCTATTATTATTTGAAACTGCACCAAACCAGTGAGTGATTAAGTTTTTGGCGTAGATTTCTTACTGCAGATTATTTTGGATTAATGAAATGTCCCTCGTGACGAATGCAGAAAATTAGTAGCATCACTTGCTATCTAGTTTCTAGATCTTCAAATTTCTGCTAAAATTAATGCGTTTTACGATAAATGTTCATTCTCTTTAAATAATCTATTATAACAAATTACTAAATAAATAATAATTTAGTTCATCAGATATAAATATTAATTGACATAATTAAATGCAAAGCAAATTAACTATTTATGTAAAAGGCGCTTATAATAATTTAACCTACATACAAAATCATATAAATTCTTTGGACCTTAAAACAAAACTGTGGGGTGCAAATGATAAAGGATTGGTGCTTTCATTGTTGTACATAATCATTTAAGTTACCGAAACCTCAAAGTGGGGGAAAATAATAGTAAGAGGTTTAGCGACTGGAATTAAAGTTCCACGAAGGGGGAACTTGTTATTAAAAAATATTAGTTTAATTTTAAAGAAGAATTAACAAGTTTTTCAAGATATCTAAATAATTTTGGTTTCAATTGAATTATAGAATAAAATAAAGAATTTAATCCGATTTTGAGTTATTTTAAAGTTAATAAACTAATATAATTGAGGAATTACATATAATGCTCATTTGTAATCCTCGTATCAAATAATAAGTAAAATTCATTAAATTAGTAGATCCAAATCAATGTAAAAGTTAAAGGTAATTATTGTATATAAAAGATTTTAAATAATAATTTGCCCAAAATTATTATAAAACATAATTCATAATAACAATACTAAAACAATTTTCCTATTGTCATCTATATTGTAACATGCGTATTAAGTACTCACAAATATGGTAAATACGTTTATTAGACGCCATACAATGTTTAGTATTGGAAATAAGATTTTAGACAAGAAGAGCGTCATCGGGTAACACACTATACATCTATTTTATGATCAGTGCACAAATATAAATATTAGTTATGGATTATACCCTGTGCTAATTAATTAAATCTTCAATAGAACGATTTTACCTAGAAGTATGCATGAAGCCAGAGTGCATTGACCAGGAGCACTTAAGAGAGAGAAATCCGCACAGATGTCCGAAGCGGCTGTGTAATGATGCACAAATTAATAATGACAAAAATATGCATATCGTAGAAGGGATCACTATGTATAAAAACGATGCCCAGTAGAGGGATAGTAATTTTGAGCGTCCGACAGCCGCCGTATTGTTCAACTAAGCAGCGAAATAATAATACAGAACAAAATAATATTAGATTAATGATTAGATAAAAACTAAAGTGATGTTTAATTAATATATGATCATAAAATGATTATTATAAGTATTTTATTATGCTTGCGTCTAATGTACGCGGTACTTAGTATTAATACTTTTGGGAATAATTCTGATAAATTAGCTTGGGTATGCTTTTGATGAATGAAGTAAAGTCGAGTTTAATTAGTAACAAGTTCGTTGAAGGTAAAGCTAAAATAAATATAAATAAATAAAATAATGGTGCGTTATTCTAAAATAATAAATAAATAGTTTGTAAACAGCAACAAAACCTGTAAGTACGTAGTCTCATTTTTATTGGGATGTAATTGAACAAATCATAAAGTTACTTATATTCAAGTTTTGATTTATTTTATTAATTGCAAAGCGTTGATTATTTTCTTTTACGTATTACGTATGGGAATAGTATGTTGAGTATGTTCTGTTATGTGAATGAATGAGTATGTTATGTGATTGTCTGAACATTTTTAAACAACCAATAAAATTTAATTAAGTTTAATAACTGTTTGATTTCTGCTGCCTGAATTATTCAGGCTTATGACTGTCGTTAAGGTTAGATAAAAACGTTACCAATAATTATTTAGCCACGAATGGCACAATTAATTCTAAACGGCAGGTCCAACTTCGCGATGGCCCATCCTAGTGTTTTGTTATAGATTAAGTGAGCTAACTGGGATATTTAGTGTAGATTGTTCCACGTCAATCTACTCTTGTACCACGTCAATCTTATAAAATAACAAAGGAGTTCGGTGTACCTAACGTAGTGGGCAGGCGATTGCTATGCTAACTCAAATAAAAGTCCCCTCTTACCCATGTCACGTTGGAGAGAACAATCCTCCACCCAACATTAAACGTGACATATATGTTGGAGCGCCGGGTAGAATTTCGTAGGATTTCTCTTAAAATTTTACGTTTTTAAGGAATCTAAAAAATTCTAGAATTTTATTGTTTGTGAATTTTTGTTGTATGAATTTATATACTGTGATTTATTTAAAAAATCTTGTCGGAGCGATCGCTGTGTTTTGCAGGAATTTTGTTCACTTTTCTCAGCTGATATATGTGAGATTTTGAAAAAAATTGTTGTCACTTATTTTATTTGATTATATATAATTAGAAATATAGATACGCCATTTAATTGAACTTAGCTTAATTTATATCTTTGGAATAAAACGAATAGCGTAAACAGAAAAAATGATCATTAATTTGATTGACGAATTAAGTGCAAAACCTGAAGTTTTCTGAAAAAATTGAAAAACATTTTTCAGCGTAAAATAAATAAAAGCCTTGATTCGTATACATAAATTGTTTGGGATATAAGGAATCCACAAATATGTACGAATTTTTTATAGTTTATAAAATTTATCCCGATTGGGGACTTTTATAATTTTGAAATTTTATAGGTACCAGAATAAAAATTTGTCCTAATCAAAAAATAATTAGTGCCAAACGATTTTATAGAGCAAATTCGAATTTTGATGTTATCGGAAGTTTTCGTAACTGAATTTTTACGAAAAACATGAAATTTTTCTGGAATTTGTCTTAGAAAAAATTCTTATACACAGAGGTATAAATTTTGTTTCAAATAAAAATATAACCCTTACAAAACGATTGTAAATAAGAGAAAATACATCATTCATTACGCTTTAAAAATATTTCTTGAACGATTTTGACCAGGAAACATAATTTTGTCTTAAAAAGAGTTAAACCTGTTTGTAGGGTGATCTTAACCTATTAGGAGGGTCAGAAGGGAAGGCTCTTATTTTCTTCCATCATTCTCTTCCCTATTTCTAAGTTTTTCTTACTATCCATTTACCGCCCTCCTGCATCTTATCATTACCATAATAAAGCACCCTCTTAATACAATTCTGAAAAAAAAAGTCAAGAGAATATACCACAAGACATCTATTGTTCTTATTTAGTTAATTTGTTAGTTCATTATTATGTTTCAAAAGAAATTATTATTACATGCATTTAAATTTACGTAGCTACGACCTTGTATGTTCAGCATTCAATAACGGCGAGTAACGTATTAAAGTTGCCATTAATGACCTGTTGTTTATACTAATTTTTGATATATAAACTAACGCAAATTTTAGTATACGAGATTTTAAGTTATAACACACCATAGTTTGTTTCATACACCGTGTTGCTAATTTACTAGTCCAAAATAAAAACCGATAATTTTAAATTCAATTTAATTGTGGTATTTAAAAAAACTGCCATTGTCGCGTCAATTAACAAACTAAACTCAAATTAATAGGCTACTTGGTCAGTGGTCCTTCGAACAAATCTGTTAAGAAAGAAATAATTAAAATTGATTTCTAAATAAATTAATTAAAATTTAAACAAAAATTAAAAGTTAATTCAAGCAAAAATAAAGCCGAATACAATAGACAGCTTGAATAATTAAAAAAAGGAACAAAAATAAAATCGGCCTCACAATGTCTTTGAGACCCAGGGGCATAAACAAATAAATTAAATCGTACAAATTTAATTAACAAAGTAACGTCGGCCTTACATTGTACGTTGAGACCTAAAGGCATAAAAAAGTAAATTAAAACTTACAAATTTAATTTAGCAATTCAGTCTGGTAGTATTCTTGAGACCTATAAGCATTAAAGCAGCCGATTATGTATTACAAATTTAATTTAGCAACTTAATATCAGCCTTATAGTGTCCTTTGGGACCCAAAGGCATATAAACCAATTAAGACTAAAATTTAATTTAGAAAGTTAAATTCAACCTGATAGTGTCCTTGAGACCCACATGCATAAAGGCAGCGGATTATATATTACTCTCAGCCTTATAGCTTTCTTGAGCCCAAAATTCGTAAAAGCAAATTAAAACTTACAAATTTAATTTAGCAATTAAGTTCAGCCTGGTAATGTCCTTGAGACCCACAGGCATAAATGCAGCGGATTAAATCTTATAAATTTAATTTAGCAATTTAAGAGCAGCCTTATAGCTTCCTTGAGACCCAAAGGCATAAAAGCAAATTAAACCTTACAAATTTAATTTAGCAATTTAAATTCAGCCTGATAGTGTCCTTGAGACACTAAAACATAAAAGAAGATTTAGTTTAGCAATTAAAGATCAGCCTTATACAGTCCTTGAGACCTACAGGCATAAAAGCAAATTAAACCTTATAAATTATATTTAGCAATTTATTATCAGCCTTATAGCCTCCTTGAAACCTAGAGGTACAAAAGTAAATTAAAACTTACCAATTTGATTTAGCAATTTAAATTCTGCCATATAGTGTCCTTGAGACCCAGGGGCATGAAACGAGAAATTAAATATCAAACATTTAATTTACATTCAGCCAATAGTGTCCTTCGGACACATAGGGATAATAACAAATAAATCATATGTTAAAGCACGAATTAAAAAAAAATAAAGTAAAGAGTCATGAATTCAGTAGAGATAATGGCAGATAATGAGATAATGGCAGATCAGCAGAAGGTAGGGAATGATTTGGTAGCATTAATGAGTAATATGATCAAAGATTCAGTAAGTCTCGAGATTACAAATATAGAAAGAGGAAAGAAGCTGGATGGTTACGAAAAACAGTAATGAACAACAATGAGAAATTGAATGACGCCGGGGAAAACACATCGGAGTTCATGGATCAACACTCAAAGTGTACTGTCAAATTACGCAGTATTTAGATGGTTTACAAGCGAACGTACTAAAGGATGATGGAGCTGAGAATTCACTATAAATCATCGAAATGAAGAGATAGATGCTACGAGAAAAAGCAGAAGACGTTGAAAGGAAGTTGGTTTCGTCACGAGCAACCAGCTTCCTACAAATACTAAAACAACAGTTGGAAGAAATATACAAGAAGTATAAATTAACGATAATAAAAGCAAAAGAACTAGCACTAGCATCAAACAGTGCAGAATTGCAAAATGAAATGAAAGCTGAGATTAATCTCATGGATGATAGAAAAGAGGATAAGAGGATAATTCAGTTTTCCGAAAGCAGTTACGAAAAGTGTTGGTAAATTTTAATAGCTAGGTATGATAATAAAAGATTGTTGCTGGCAACATATATAGATGAATTGCTAGACTTTCTGAGATTATTACAAAAAAATGCAGAGCAGTTAAAGATACTACTGTACGATACTACTGTCGAAATGATAGGAGAAATTGGGAATCTAGTAATATAAACCGCAAAATGGGGACCGTCGATAGGGCGAATCATATGCAGAAAGTGGGATATGGAGACTAACAAGCTATATCAGCAGAACATCCAAGAACGACACAGAATTCAAACTGCGATGAATTATATAATTTCCTGAGCAGCATATTCCAGTCGTTAGAAGCAACCAAATCGAAGACGAGGAAAATGTACAATTTGGAATGGAAATCACGTTACACAAGATTGTAGTATATAAAGGAATGCAACCTTTAAATTTAAACAAAGCAAAGCGAACGTAACGGAGAAAAATTATGTTGGACTTATTGGGTGGGTTGCAAGACATGTGGAGAAAATCACAATACCTTACAGCGCACTCCAACCTTCAACCAGTTATCTAGGAACGTAGAAGTACCAAAACAAAATAATAGATTTTAGAAGAAAGCAACAGGTAATGCAGCATACACAGAACCATCTACTGAGATAATTGCTACGTTACTGGCGACGGAATTCGTGAAAGTAATAGTACAAGACGTGACTCAGCACGAATTAAGAGCTGTAATTGATCACGAGTCTCAGTTATCATTAATAACAGAACGAGCGGCTCAAGCGTTAACAATCCCAAGGGAAAAACGAACATAGTGATTAATATAGTGGGTCACTCTACAACGGCAGCCGCAAATTTTTGTTTCATATTGCTAGTAACGACTTTAGGGTGTCCTATTAAATTGAGAATTTCTATTATCTGATTGAATTCATGTCACCGTATTGTTTACGGACCCCTGTTATTTGCTACACTTTGAGTGAAACTTGGTTTCTTGCGTGAAACTTGGTCTTATTAAATCGCAAATTTTTATAAATGAGTCAGTATGTGTTACATTATTAGGATTTTTGCCACCGTATTTCTTCTATTATTTGTCAGATAGGAATTTCTTATATCTTTGGATTCTCTATCATTTAGTAAAGGCAGTCTAAAATTTACTTATGTTTGCTTGCCTATTATATGATCTATTTAGTCGATTGTATGATCTGCTTCCATATTAATTGAATCTGTTTTAATTATTATATGATATGTTTCTCTACCAAGCTAACCCACATTCCCTATCAACTGAATCTGATTCTCACTGCTACACTGCATTTCTCTTGTAATTCTGCACTTGCTTCTATAACACTGCATTTTCTGCTTGTAATACTTCATATACCGCTATAATATTTCATTTGCCGCTTGTTACGCTGTATTTTACAGGTCGCGAGGCAACTTGTCCTCACTCTATTTTAGTTTGATGATAGAAAGTTTGTACATTCGATATTATAAATAACGTAAATAACTTAGACTCGATAGGCTTTATGGAAGGTTATTATCAGTTACGATGTTTTAGGCTAGTTGTAAATAAGGCAAAAATGACTAAAACTTAAAGTTTCATTTAAAAAAGATAACAAAAAAGCATTAAAACATCTTACATTCATTTTGATAAGAACTAGAATTTCTATGGGAATTAAAGATCAGTATCACTTCTATCCGACGGAACTAGATTATTTCCGAGGTGTTTAGCGTTCAAATTATCGGAACAAATGCCCAGTGTAGGAAGTGTGGCTTAAAGTAAGTCGGAGGCTAGCTTAACGCTAGTGAACTAAGTGTATAACGTGGGAACGTCATCGGTAGAAGCGCGAGATCGATATTGATTGGAAACAGATCACCAATGTGTAAAAGCGTCTCATTTATTCACGAATTATTACAGATTAAATCATAAATTAATTCCGAATAAAATAATAAATAAATTAAATTGTTCAACTTAGTAGTAAACGCTCTTCGGGAATAAATGAGATATTTATTTAAGAACAAGCTCGTAAACTAGATTAAATTAATTCGGATAGTAACTAATTTATTTATTAAAATAAACTAAAATTAATCTATGAAGTAACTGTGCATTTAGGTATAAAATTAGTTGGTGAGAAACCACAACATAACTGTAAGTAAGTTTTTATAATTATTATGTAAGGAATAGGAATAGAAGGCCATTTTTAAGTGAGTCTTTATTATGTAATACTTGAGTACGTCTAACATTTTATTATTTGATATGGCGTCATTTATTATTTTATGAACAAATATTTGATTGATTTGCATGTATGATTCTCAGAAATCATTACTAATACAATATTAAAGTTTAAAGCTGCGCGTATACTCTTTATTAAGTATCCCGCTTTAACCAAGTGTCACGTTGGGGGGTAACCCTCCTCCCCAAAATAAAACTTAATAATACTATCAGAATTACTCTATTAAAGCTATAATTTATATGCCGACACATTAATATAAAATTGCATTAAAAACTGTAGATAATCATAAATCGAAAGGTCGTTGACATTGAATTTGTAAACATTTATATTGTAAACGTTAATGTAATTTAAATTTCCTAGAACTATAGAAACTGGACTATTGAAAGCAACAAAATCGAATGTAATTATTTGTTGTTTAGAATATTCTAAATATTAATGAAGCTACTTACTATATTTTGAGTATTAAATATACTTAAAAAAAATGTCTAGTCTATACGTACAATAAACTGTTTAGTTATTACTGAGTTTGGAACTTTATAAAATAGGGAGTGACTGAAGGGAAAATGATAGAGTAAACGCGCAGATCATTCAGACAACTTTTGTACAACTCCTAAGGCGTTTACTAACTTAATTTTCAACTCTGCGGATGACGCTCATATGAGAAAAATTGTGTAAGATACGTAGAAAATTGACATTAAACTATACTAGAAAAGTCATTGAATTAGCAACATCTCAGGTGTGCGATTCCATAGCATCGCTAAAGATTATGTTACTTTTGTGAGACACTTGTTCTTTGGTTATTTCCAGTGCCGTCTACCGTACTTTTAGTTTATTATAGTACTTGCAATGTATTTATAAAGGAAAATATCATTTCCTGTAAGTTTGTTCTTGTTGGCACCGCATTAGAATATTCCATGAAACATTTAACTTATCCGTACATATAAAAGGATGAATATTTGTTTATCCTCTATGGCTCGAAAACAACAAAAGTAATCGAAGCCATATTTACACCTTCGTAACTTCGACTAACTTAGGTTTATGTTTCGGTTAGGTTCCTGTGCTGGTAATTTTGTTTTTGTAATAATAATTCTATAAAAATGTTTACATTTAACATTTCAAATGTATGTTGAATGTGTTAGTCATATGTCAGTTTGTCCTTTTTATTAAAAATTAGGTCATATGAGGAAACCATCTTGTTGCAAGCTGGTTAAAATCAAACCTGAACGCAGAATATTAACCGCTTTCTATATTTGGCAATGCAAGAAATATTTAATTAAGTAGAACATTATAAATAGTTATTTGTTAGCCTTATTACGTTTACTAGTTATTGATGATGTTTGTTAAATTTTACGCACCGTCCGTAACTAGTGTTTAACGAATGAATCCAGCCATTAATTCGAAGTCTAATTAGTGTCTTTTAAGTATCGATCATACTGTAGACTTCCGAACTTTTCCGAGTCGCAACGCCTTTTTTCGATTCAAAATTTTCCAGGGCGGCCTACCCTAAGTTCAAGAATGACTAATCATTAGTAAAAGATAAAAATATATAAAACTTGTGCATCCTCATTATTTAATTTTTTTTCTTTTATTAACATAAATTTAATAATTAATGTGATGGTTGAGCTTACAAGTCACTTTCTCATATAGTGGAATTAAATTGGACAAGACCATACTTGTTTTCTTATTCCACGTTGATTCTTGCTATATACCTGCTTTTTATTAAATCGAACGCTCAAAACCCAGCTTTGCACATGTATGATGTCACATATGGACTTAAAATCTGCTTCACTTAGAAGGGGATATTCATCTTTCGTTGAAATCCAAATTTCTGTCAATTCCATGCTGTCAAACTTTGTATTCAAACTGTTGCCGCAATATAACTCGATAAGATTCTCTTTTCCCACAGAAGTAAATCTAGATTGCTCTTCTTCTTCTTCTTCGGGTTCCATATGCATCCTGCACGTTGGTGATTTTCCGCACATTCCTCAAATGATTGTAAGGGTGTTGTCTTCTGCCCGACGAAATATGGTTGCCACATCTGGCACCTCG
>WYDF02090056.1:0-10912 GCA_009867245.2 Adranes taylori | reverse complement strand
TATGGATGTTGATGTTCCAGGAAAACAAAAAATAAATTCGATAATTTTCTTTAAATTTGTAATTGAAATATTTTTTTCTTGAAAATCTTGAAATAATTGTATCAACTTTTCCTTGGTACTAGTGCCTTTTTCGAGCCATAAATTTCTGCGGTTAGTGTCATCAAAAAACTTTTTTGCGTATACAACTCCGTCAAATAATCTGTCAGAATTAATAACAGGATTGGAAAACTTTGAATTAATTAGCTCCATTGTTTTCTCAATATTACTCCAATTCATAGATACATCAAATGCCCAGGTATGTTCTTCAGGCTCTTCAAATTTTTTTTGCCAAAGAGAAATGTATGATTCGCAAACGTGATAGAATTTGTCAACATTTTTCATAAACATTTTGATATTGATATTTTCTTTCAACTCAGATAAGCATAATTTCGCTTCTTGTGGAATAAAGTTATGCTGATCTTTCATGAAGAATTAATTTAAAATTTGAAGTTCCAGATTTACTTCAGAAGCGCAGATATCATTTTTCTCAATTTTTAATATAGCAGCATTAAAAACATTTAATTGCCCAGAAATAAATTTCAAATATAATTCTCCAATCCGAAAGAAAAATTGCGTATTAATTGAGGACAATTCTCTTGTGCATCAAAGTAGGCTTTCAAGCCTTGAAATATTTTAATAATTCTTTGTATAGCCCTCAAAAGTGATAAAAATCTTGTATTTCCATATTTTAACACTCTTTGATATTCAACATTGACTTGTTCACAAAATTCTTTGAGTGCCGTAACTCGCCAGTAAAAATATAAAAATATTTGTAAATTTTACCGATTAAAGCTTCTATATCAATTCCAATTATTGGTATTTCAAGAAGTTCCTTAAGGCGAAAAAATACGCCTTAAGGAACCCCGCCAAAATTTGTGTTACAGTTGTCGCCACAAAAACCTATAATTTTGTCTGATATCTCAAATTTATTGACAATATCAATTATATGTTTAGTTAAAATCTCAGATGTTTCTCCCGACACCGACTGAAAGTCTATCTTTTTAACTTGAACGCTTTTCTCTGGTGAAAAGAATCGTACCATTATAGGCACCATTTTTATCTCCTTTATTTGAAACGTCAATTGTAATTATCAGGATATTTGCGTTTTTTAAATCTCCTTCAAGTTAGGCAATGAAAATTTTGGTTCAAAAAAACTTGATAGCAATTTTGAGCTGCAGTCTGACGTTTTATAGCTTAAATTACGAACAACAGAATGATATGCAAACGTGGCCTCTTTTGCGGCAATAGTAAGATCATTTTTATGAGATTTTTTGAATTATTTCGTAATAGACGATGTACTTGCTGAAGATTCGATAGCAGATTTATGCTTTTTCGTTTCGAGATGCTCTTTAATGCTGGAACGACCACCATGACACACGGAAAATGCTGAACGGCTTTGAGTATATAATATCCGGTCATGATGGATTTGCTTTAAATATGGATACTCATTTTTTATATCGTCTGAAAATGTACATTTTCTTTTCGGCACTTTAAATGAAAGTATTCTAAGAAAGAAAAAAATTAATTATTATTTTAGTTTAAAGAAATTATTGTTGATTCTCAACCTTGTATATATTGGCGATAAAGACGCTAGCTAGTCTGTCAAAGCATGAAGAAATTTGAATTGCAGATTGGAAATATTATTGTAGTACTACTACAGTTGTACGCATGTATATATCTTTCTAGTACTGAAACTATTATAAAAAAAATTATTACAAAATAATTTTTATTATTTTATTTATATTAATTATAAAACTAAATACTAATACTAAAAAGCGGGACATATTTCAAACCGGGACAGGACACCGGGACACCAGGACACCGGGACAAAACCAGGACGTATGGTAACCCTATTAATAGGAGACTTCAATTACTCTCATCTTGTCGATTGAGTTACATTTTTCAGATTACATAAACACGTACATAAATAAGCCCAAGAAATGGAACACACATTTATCACAAATGAGCTAAAACAAGATTTAAGAACAACCCCAGGGAGTGGAGAAAGACTAAAAATACTAGAACTCCATCTGAAACAAAACAATAATACTTTTTTACCTTAATCTTGGAACAACCAACATTAAGTAGTTTTGTGTTTTGAAGATTTGAAAAATATTTTAAAATTTGTTTTTGTTAGTTTCTCCCTAACTTTTCTGTGAGTAAATCTTTAAATATATTTTACTAATTTTTATTTATCTAATTATTTAATAATAATTTAGTGGTGAATCCACGGGCGTAAGTATAGCTTTTCTAATGAAGAGGGGGCAGGGGTGCGAAAAAATCTGTAGAAAATGAACGGAGATAAGTTCTAGCTACATGATCCAGTGTGACAGACTCTAGCTTGTGACGGTGCTACCGGAGAATTCTAGCGAGTGTCACAGACGCCGCAAACAAATATCTTAATACAGAATATAACAGCCTACGGAAATATGAATCTTGGGCGCCAGGCCAGTTTAATGTGAGACCACACGTTGGAACGGGTGTTCAGCAGTTGCGAAACGAGAAAGAAAACACACAGCAGTTGTGAGACGGTCAGATTGATTTAAATGTTTATAGAAAGAAGGGGCACAGTAGTTGCGAGACGAACAAGATTTTCGAAGCAAGCAAAATTAAACAACACTAAGTACGATACGATAGGATCAATTTTATTTACATACATTCTAATACACATTGAATTAGAATAATCATTTAACACTTACTAAAACTATGGATTATGGATAAAACATATCACATATCGTACCGTATTTTTACATATCTGTTAATTTGAAATACTTTTAACACATGGAAAAAAATAAAAATTGATGGATGAGATGCATAGAAAGATTGATTAAATTGAGAATGAAATGAATCGCATACAATGGTTGTGCGAAAAGTGTAATTTTCTACCTGTTTTGTTGTCTCGCAATTGCTGGTTACTAACAAAATGTACCTGCTTTCCTCGTCTGGCAATTGCATTATGGTTTTATTGCATTAAACTGGCCGTCACTCAACTGCAGTACCCCGGTTGGAACTGTTCTCTTTGTTCCAACGGTCCTCAATGGACTCGCTGAGAGCGCGAGCAGCTAAGTACGTGAGTTGCCCAGCTGAAAATCATTAACGAATTTACAAAATAAGTCTATTGGTGTTCATAGACAATACAAACAAAGAAAGAAATATAAATACACAGTTAAATGTCAACAAACAAATGTCAAATTAAATGAATATCGCATTAATGGCGACTATCAAACAAACAATAGCGATTCTATTATAAACAAAATAAAATATTAACGGTCTATGTAGCAGTGCGGATGTGAGGTGATAATAATCACAAAACTGTAATAATGCGGAAAGCATGTACAAAATGGGTTATAATCCAATAGAGAGGCAGAGGTATATCTAAATACACGATATGAATAACGGAAAAGGCAGGAATAGTTTGAGTCCATAATAGGTTACTTATACCCCGGCTAACGTAGATGCTTTACTCGCTGAGTGACTAAAACTAACCCTGGCTACCGTGGGTTAGAATTATACCTTTAGTGGATAGTTCGGAAATGAGTCCACTATAAGCCACAATAACACCCCGGCTAACGTAGATGTTACCTCTACCGAGTAACTAAAACCAACCCCGACCAACGTAGGTTAGAATTATACGCTCCAATGGCTAGTACGAAAAGAAAACTACTATAAGCTATAATAGCACCCCGACTATCGTATGTAGGTGTTACCGCTACTGAGCGACTAAAACTAACCCCGCTTAACGTAGATTAGAATTATACGCTGTAGTGGATAGAGCAGGAAGGAATCACTGTATGACACGTAACACAACGTCGATCGTCGCTGTTACTTTTGTCGAGTGACTGAGACAAATTGCGGTTAACGTAGGTCAGAATCAATCACTCCAGTTCTATACGAAACAGGTTGAAGATGACGTAGAAGGAGAAACAATGTTATTCAAAATACATGCGATAAATAGAACAGTGTAAGCTGGTCCCAAACGATATGTGTATTTGACCAACATTCATCACACGAACTCATATCGTGTGAGAGTAATTCGCATATCGTGTGAGAGGTTAACTTCGGCGAACATTCGTTGTCCGTAATGTTCCCGTCGATTGTAGGTAAACTTCCACGAATCAAAGGAACGCCAACCATACTACGTGTACAGTCGACATGGCTCCCACACACTTTGCTAATCCGAGACAGTACCTCAAGTCATTTAGTCAGTGATAGAGTATAATTAAAAATTATTTGTCTATTATTGTGTATACGCTTTGATTATTTGTGTATTATTATTTCTAACATATTAATTTAATAGTTTTGTAATAATGTAATTTATTATTTCTAATATATTAGATTAATGTTTTGGAAATAATAAGAAACAAATAATATGTATAAAGTACAGGCCACATGCTGCAATAATTTGTAGTATCCATTTCATAAATCATATTTTGGAATAAATTGTTTTGGAGGTGGATTATTTTGTTTTAATTAATTTAAATAAAATAAAGAATTCTTTTTACATTATTTCTAAATAGTCAATTTGAAAAATTAGAAGACTAATACCCCCCACCCTATTGGTGGTGTGTCGCTGTAATGGCGCAAACAGCTATCTCAACAATAGTTACAGAATCAAAATGTTCTTGGGAAATAGGTGGCTCGGGTGCCAGGTCAGTTTAAAGTGAGTCCACACTCTGGAACTGATGGTGATGTTCCTTCGGTCCTTAGTGGCTTTACTGAGGGCTTAGGTAAACTCAGTAGGTTAGTAAACCAGGTGTTCTCATTCTTGCGAGGAGTCTGTAATAAACTTATCCACTAATAAGTGAAACAGCGTTAAGGGTTTAACAAAACCATGTATTGTTCTTCTAATTATAAACAAAGAAAAGAAAAGTATTATTCTACAAATAAAAATATCATTAATCGAAACAAAAACCTTAAATCATTTCAGTCTTTATGGCGGTTATCATAATACACAATAAATAAAACAATAAAGCCAAATGGTTTTGTTACGATGGTTCAAACGCAATATTAATAATGAAAAAGCGGTGCAAATGAATTCAGCGGTGCTTGTCTAGTACTACAAAAATGCGGTGACAAAATAGCCGCGAAAGGCGAGAAGCATGTAACTACGGGTTGCAAGCAATCAGTAAATCATACACGAACAAACAATAAGAAGAACCTAAATATACTATCATGGGATGACGGCAATCTCTTAATATACGGTATGAGTCACGGGTAGGGTAGAAATATTCGTCTACTATTCACAGCGGGTTATAAATCATGTATTAACATATACACAATAATGAGTAACAGGTAGGAACACTCGGTATCTTCTACTCTCAGCGGGTTATGGATCATACACCAATATATGCACAATAAAAGGTCACGGGTAGGGTAGGTATATACAAACGTACTTACGGAAAGATGAATAAATCTCAATGCTTAATATGGAAATGTGACAGGAGAGGAGGTTGCTACTAGTCACAATAACACCCTTGTTTACATATGTGTTATGTCACACGAGTCACCTAAACTTACCTCATATAGAAGTCAGCGTTGGGTATACTCTAGCTAATGAATCACTACTAGCCACAGTAGCGCCCTTGTTTACATAGGTGCCGCTGTTACCAGAGTATCAATAACTAATCCTTGTTTACATAGATTAGTGTTTGACACACGCTAGTGTAGTTAACGGAAAGGAAAGTTACGGAAAAGGTAATCACTATAGGTTATAATAGCGTCCTTGTTTACATAGACACCATTATTTCACCAACTCTCAAAACTAGCACTTGTTTACATAGGCCAGCATTTGGGTGCATGCTAGTGAATGTAACCGAAAAGGAAATACTATTAGTTACAACAATATCCTTGTTTACATAGATATCATTGAAACTGGAGCAACTAAATCCAGCCCTTGTTTACATAGGATAGCGCTAGTCGCACTTTAGCGGCTTTATTCACAACGACGGAAATACTATCAGTCTCAATAGCGCCCTTGTTCACATAGATACCACTGACAGCTGAGCACCTAATACCGACTCTTGTTTACATAAGTTGATAATTTACATAATAATAATGAACGGTATATGATAAAGCAATAAGCGGTATAAGAATGATTTTCAAAATAATATTTTCAAAATCATTATTTTGAAAATTATTTTTCGAAAGTATTTTTCAAAATTGCTTTTACCAAATATATAACGCGGTATCTGCTTACTCGATTGCTGGCTGCGGTTATCGGACTCGAGAGGGCCGGATACTATCCCAAACTCTTTTTTTTTGTTTTACGTAGGAAGTTGAGTAACCTTCAAAAGGCGAAGGATGTCCGTTGCATCCAAAAGTGTGGGATTTTTACCCACTAAAACTCTACTCCCTGTTGGGATTGTATATTGTTGGGAGATTGCAGAGTTTGTTTGAAGGGAACCTGAAATACCTTGACCATAGCATGGTCAACTGATGAGGGAGTTTGGTTTAGTGGGGTGAGCTGATTTTCTGGTGGTCTTTTGTCTTGAATATTTAATTGTTCTTGCTTGGCTGTGCAAGTGGATGTTAGTTGACCTGAAATATAAAATAGGCTGTTGTGGAAGCGAGTGATTGTTCTTTTTGTCTTTTTTGTTTTTTTATTGTTTTTGTATTTTTGTTTTTTTTATAATATAGGCATAGGGATCATCTTAGGGACAGTGGGATTCATTCAAGGATGTCTTGGAGATCCTCAGGAGGCAGTTTGCTACGGTGGTGACTGGTTTTCCAATTAGAACGAAGATTTTGGTAGGCAATTGGGTTGTTCTCTGTGTCACGTGGAGTAGGATATTTAGACTGTAGGGATTTTAGACGATCTGTGATAGGCTCATCAGAGCAGTGTTTATATAGTAGGGCGGAAATTGGAAGTGTAGGAAGTGTAACCTGTGAATTTTTCGAAGTATTCTTCGTTCGCAGGTAGTAATTGATTACTAGAATATGTAGAATATAGAATAGCTCTTAGTCTATCAGTGGTCCAGTATAGGTCCAATATAGGTTTCCTCTAAAACGACCTGTGTTAGTTTAGGTCAGAATTCCAGTTAAATGTTCTATTAAACCAGGCACCTAGATAGCAGATTTCGTCTTTTAACGACGAAATCTGCCTGGAAACTCTGCCGACTCTGGAAATGGGTTCATTCCAGAGTCGGAGTTTGATTTTGACTTTGCTTCTGCAAACTCTTGGATTCTATTTTTGATAATTACTTATGTAACTTTTGCGTAACTATTTAGCAACCTAATAGGTCTTCTATTTTTCGGATCCGCTGGGTTCTTGTCATTTTTCGAATCGTTATGATGATTGCGTTTTCTTTGCCTTCATACACATATTCTCCTTTAGTGTCCTTTATCGGAGCGTTTTCTGTAGGAGATTTCTTTAGCCTTTACAGGAGCCGCCATTGTTTTTCTTCACCATCTTGTTCCCAGGCGCCTATGATAGTTTTGTTCCATATTTCTTGTCTCTTTTCTTGGAGCATTGTTTTAACCTGATGTTGGAGCCTTATCATTTTAACTTGGTCCTGCGGATGCCTTGTGTATGCGTACTGTTTCATAGCTGCCATTTTCTTCGTTATTAATAGCTTTTATTCGTAGTTTAGCGACCACTTATTTTCATTCTGGGTTACCATTGTGCTGCAACGAATGTTTTCTTTTGTAAACTGAGTGAAGTGGGCTACTTTTCTTTCAATTTCTTTTATTGTTTGTATGTTTTCTACTAAAGGATTATAACAATTTCATAGCTATTTATAAGCCCTTAGCCGTGGTTTAAAATTCTACACTGTGTGGTAACATACGCTAACCATTCACGCATTATTTTTGACTCGTACGTTATTCAGACGTTACAACGTATACAATATATGGCTAACGTTAAACAATGTGCGTACGAATGCGCACACGTATAACTTAGTAGAATCTACATTCAAATTTAACAAGTGGCTATTCCAGCACTGGTCTCGCGTAATTGATTTAAGTAACATGCTTTGTTACACCAGTTCTTACGTTGGGTTCCGATGTTCTTCTTTGGGGATCAGGGTCATTAAAACAAAAATACTCACTTCCAAATATCTTTATGGTGTTGTCACACCATTCTTGTCACAAAAATAGGTAGTGACAAGAATGGAGTAAATAACATGACAAAAAAATATAAATCATATTAAATCTTTGACGTTTACGTGCCAGTCGGTTGATAATATCCAGTGTGTCTACGTTGACGTCGCGTTGAACACTAAATAAGGGTAGTCTGTTGAGTCGCCGGTCGCCAGTGGAATTTCGTAGGAATGTTTTGAATCTTTCTAATGTCGAGAAAGTTTGCTCAGGGGTGGCCGTAGGTACTGGTAAAGTCGCGAATATTTTCAAAATATGTCGTATTTTTAGACAGAATGCTTCATTGCATATGTCAACAGTCTGTAAAAATGTTGATGCTGCAGTACCTTCAAAGGTCTGTCACTTCTGGCGCCAGTTGTCATATTTGGATACAAAATTTCCAGCAACTCTCATTCGGTAAGTAAGTGGTCTGCAATTTTGTTATTGATTTCTTATGTTCTTGGATGCTAAAAATAATGTTGGGCAAAAGAAGACGATGGTTTTCAACTGTTGCCAAATGATCTGAAAATCTAGCGTTAAGCTCGCTGCTGACGTAGTCGAGGAACGGTTTATTACACGTTGAGCTTGTAAGAAATCTTTGAAATTTTGGCTGGACTATTACTTCTGACTGACTGTGTATCTGCCTCGTTGTAATTTCACCAAGAGCAACCAAATCTTCTGCATCAATGAATCAACCTTCAAATCCTTCATCAGTCCTAAAGTGACCGTGACCGAGAGTGAACCTGACTGTTTCCACATGTTTGCAACTCCATAGCAAATCCACATTGACAGACTTAAGAACTTTGCTTCATTCTGATGTGTATGAAAACATCTTGCTCAAAACGAAGGGAAACAACAAAATGTGAATTTCTATTGCAAGTTGAAATTGTGACGTCTATTTTACAACTTCAGTTCATCGTGTCTCATACGGTGAAATCAAATTTGAATGACACACGACATTCTCATCAGCCACTTTCTTTAGCAACCCAGCAAGAAGTTCGGAGTGTCGGAAGAAATTAATGATACTTTTTACGGTACTAATTGTGTTACGGATTATTGGTATTTCACACGAAGGCGCCAATACTAAATTTAGTGCATGCACTTGATATCGGACTCTCATTAATTCAAATAATTAATAATTGCAATAAGCAATTCCTTAATAAATCATAAACTAAATGAGATCCTCTAATAATATATGTCTAAATTGACTAATCTAATTCATCAAAGAAATATAAAATGTATTATTAAACGTAATCTAATATATATTAATCAATCAATTAATCATAAGTAAATTAGTTAAATTAAGAAGAAAAAATATATATAAAACCATCTGTACAATCTTAATATGTAAATAAAAGCCAGAAAGAAAACTGTTAAGGTGCAAGGTCGTCAGTCTATACAAATAAAAACATCAGATCAGTTACACGCCAATAAGAAGCGAGCGGCATACGATAATGTCAAAAGCTTTGTACTTGCTGAAATGGCAGCGGCTCTCATTGATGTAGATATATACATCTCCGATATAGCCAACGAGTTTTCTTATGATTATCATTTTAAAATAACGATTTCGTTTGTCGGCTTATGCAAGTTTGGACAGGAAATTTCATCCTACCACAATTCTCTGAATGTGCGTTAAGCTTTTTACCCTTTTGGCGTTTAGCAATCTGATTGGATATTAGTTTAACGTATTTGTGAGGGAGGCGTTTTTCTATGAGATGGCTGCGAAAATCCAATCGCGCTACTCCAAAGCTTTAGTTCTAAAATTAGACCTAGTTAATTCCTTTTGGTCAACGAGAATGATCGCAGCCAGTGTTGATCTGGTCTTAAAGCATTATAGTAAAATTCAAAATATGCAAACAACATATTAAATATACGAAATAAATAAGTAAAATAAAATTCTACGAAACTTCTTCGAACTTCTACGAAGCAAAAATAAAAGATTAAGTATCAGACGACACATCTTCTTCACATCGGCGCAAATTCTGAAGAGCAACACAAGAAGAAGACGTTGCCTAGTGAGCACCAATCAGTCGAGGGGACAAGGGACATAATCGACGCCAGTTTAAGTTCTTCGGCAGAGGTCAAAGTTCATTCCATCAACGCTAATTAGTAGTCAATATCCACAACATCATTACGAACATCCTACGCCAACATCGCATCGATAAGGTTCTACATCGCCAATACTCCATTCGATCATCATCTACGTATTATTCAACCAAGAATCATTTATTTAATCATTTAAGAATCATTTATTTAAATTTCAACGCCGTTGGCACAGAATAGAAGTTTCGTTCCAGAGCCGTACTCATAGATGAATAAATCTAATACAATATAATATATACAATCATATTTAGTTCGTTACGCTTTATTTGATTTATTATTTGAAATTGAAGAAGAGAAGTGGATCAGCCTAACAAATTTTGAATTATATTTAGAATCAACATTATTGTCAGTCATTTAAAAATCGCGCATCGAGTCATACATTTGCAGTTATAAATAATAGAACAATAAACCAAAGTATTTAAACTTGTTAATGCCTTTCTGTGTTTATCATATAAGAAATTTAGTACTTTATTATCAGAATTAAGAACAAACGAATTTCTAACCCAACCCTGAAGCAAAGTATGTTACAAACAGAATAAACTATAAAAAGCAGTATAGTAGTTATAAACGGATAATATAACATCAGAAATCATCAAGTCCATGGGAGTAGACGTAATACGCTCATTGTGCGAAGCAGTCTGGAACACCGGGAAATGGCCTTCAGAATGGCGCGAGTCAATATTCATCCCACTATTAA
>WYDF02090045.1:0-10913 GCA_009867245.2 Adranes taylori | reverse complement strand
TATGATGGCTTTAATTATAGTGCTTTGAAGAATATGATAGAAGATAATAATTTTGGTGACGCAAGCAGAAGTCAAATATTTTGTACCCTTCAATAACTTCAAAGAAATTAAGTGACGAAATAAACACTGAAATAAAAATAATATTTTATGAAATTGACTTTTATACTAAAAAAATTTGTGGACGTGATCCCCACCCCATCTTTCAAAACGTATACTGAAGTTCTACGTTTTGTTTTATCTTGCATAAAAACAAATTTTGACTGTCATCTTATAACTCGTTTAGTAGATTCAATTAACACAATAGTTTTTTAGGGTAAATTCATTAAAATTACTCTAATCTATAAATCGCCTATCCCTGAATCCCCCCAGTTCCCATATTTACCTACGGTCGAGTTTTCCGTGGTCTACGGCTGCTCTTGACTCACATGTTACCCGTATTTGCCAACGGCGCGGACAGCTCTGCTGTCCGATTGGCCATGGCCTACGATCGCTCTTGACTCTCTTTTCGACTAATTCCTAAAAGAGCAGTCTGGTGTGCGAATCTGTCCCGCTTTGGCGCGGTCTGCTTTGGATTTACGTTTTCCCCACTGCCATTTCTGAGTAACTTTTTCCCGCGTCCGCTTTGCGCAAAATTGAAATTACTGAGTCTTATGTACGCTTCCCAAGTTTTATTTTTTTTAACTTTCGTAGGAACTGAGATATTTGATGGAATACAATAAAGTTTATTCAAGTATTCTATCTTTTATAGTTCCTGAGATACATATATTGAAAAATTCAGTGCCCTAAGTTTAAAACTGAATTTCTGAATAAAATGATCATTTTGAACCCCTCCCGAAATTATAATGTGCACCCGCCACTGATAACAACATTTATTCAATTACAAAAGTACCAAGTTATATGTCTTATAGTCTTATACGCCTCATACAACGTAAAATATTTTTTCCTGTAACTTTCCATATATGAGCTATTATGTAGGCCTTAGACGTATATATGACTGTTGAATGTCGGTTGCCATGGCGACAAGTTACGAAATTTTAAGTTATTAAGGATGACCCTTAATAACTTAAATCTTTGAAGCAGTAGAAGGCAGACCCATCATGTGTGGTATCATTTTAAATATAATTACACGGGCTATCGATGTATATAAAAATATACAGGGTATTACTAAATAGTTTTTTGAAACGAAATCTGTTGCTCAAAATCGGTTCTTCCAACTTTCATAGCAACCGAGATATTTAGGGCAGAATTTTTTCAAGGTCAAATTAATATGATACTAAGTCGTCCGTTTTTTTAAACTCAGTTCATTCCTTAAATATTAAAGTGTTTTTCTTTGCAAGAAATTAATAAAAATAACTGCGAAACTTTTCGAGAAAATACTGCAAAATTTTCAAAACAAAAAACACACAGTATATATGTTAAATTGCGATTTTAGAAAAAAGTGTTTCAAATAGAATTGAAAGGGCTTTAGGTATACTATAAAACAAAATTTATTGGAATGTACTAGCTTTTATAGTTTTTGAGATATATTGAAAAATATTTTCAAACTCTGAACGTCGCAACGTGGCGTTTTGTTCAAGACAGAGACCTCGAACTTCCGTTGTTTGACGCATAATATGAGATGCTATATGTGTGCAAAATTTCAGCCTCCTAGTTTAGAAACTAAATTTTTTGTGAAAAAAAATGGGGCATTTCCGCCATATTGGGATTTATAAAAAAAAGGAAAAGTCGTTTTTGCGGCACACTTATGTGTACCTGTGTATCAAATTTCATGCAAATCGCTCCAATGGGTTAAGAGTAGTTCTTGAACGTACAGACACCGAGAAATACGACTTTCTTTTATATTTTTGAGTAAGAGAAACTTATTTTAATCTGAAGCTAGAAAAATTTTTAATCTCAAGCTGCGATAGAGCGAATCAGATGGGCATGAGAACAGGGATTTTATGAGTCAGTGCATATGAGGTTAAGGATTATGGAAGTGTGTATGCAAAGAGGATTTTGATGTATGGTGTTGAAGTATGGACACTGAGTGAGAGAAAAGATATAAAGAAAGTTCAAATAGAATGTATGAAAAAGATAATTGGAGTAGAGAAATCGACGTGGGACGAAACTGCACTACAATAAATGGTAGTACAATTGGTATAAAAGTGGTGTGGATGGGTTCAAGAAGATGGTGAAATATAAGAGGAAAGTGATTATGGATGACAATGATAGTGCGGTTAATTGGATGTACTTAGATGCAACGAAGAGGATGATTAAAGGGGGAAGCATGAGTGTGTGGAGCAGGGAGATGGTAAATATTCATGAAGGATTATATGGTTTATGGATTAATGGTATCGTAAAATGAGGAACGAAAATTATAACATGAATCACATGATAAAACGGATGAAGGATATAGGAAAGCTAGAGAGGGATGTAAGATTAAGGAAAACAATATACAACGGTAGATATAGGTAGAATACCAGAATAGATGGATAGAAGTATGAAGGCAAAAATGATGGTTGCTAAATTTAGGTGCGAGAGCAAGGTAAGAGGCAACCGGTACTGGACGAGGAAGGAGGAAAGAAAGTGTAGGATTTGTGGAAAGAAAGGAATGATGGGAGAACTGGGTAAAAGAATGTGAGAATTTGGAATGGAATGAGGTGGAAAGATGTATGGCTGAAACTTAAAAGAGTCGTATGGGATCACACGGGAGAGGATCAAGGGTAATGAAATAGATAATAATGGGTATAAGTAAAGGGTAATTCGACATGAAATTTGGTGGCAGGTGTTTCTAGGAAGTAGATCTACTTGTTGCGGATGTCGGCAATATTTTTCTCTCTCTATCTCTCTCTCATAATAAGAATTGTATATTGTTTAGGTTTTTAGGAAATATTGCATTGTGTTTTATTGAATTTTCTTAAATTGATTATGTCGATAAAGATTTTTTTCTAATAGAGAATATTTTTTTAGGGTCCTAAATGTGTAAAAACTTGTGGACAATTTATTCATGAAAAATTGTGGCGAAGATTGATAATAGCCATTCTTTGTATATTACTTCATGGTTCAATAACTCTTACTGATAGCGTAAGTGTGTTTTTTTATTCATTTCCTTTACTAGAAATTACACGAAACTAAAGAAAAATTGTTCTTTATGCATATTTTCTTTACAAGAAAAAATATGCATATACATGGTGCATAAGATGTTTGAAATTTGTAACATTTATATCAAGATTCGAGTTTGAGATTATTATTATGAAGCTTGTTTTGTAGGACTGAGCTCAAAAATGTAGATGGGCGTCGGTGTGTGCGAAAATAACTCCGGATCATTTGAAAACATTTTAAAGGTGCATGAGATTTAGCTCAGCTCCAGAGTTCTACAGGGGTTAGTCCTCTGCCGTACGCCATGTGCTTAGACTTGAGTACCAAGCTTTTGCGTTTGCCGACGGTGTTATTGTTATGTCAACTTCCAAGAGTTCGCGTCAATTTTAAATGAGCTATTGTAGTGATTGAGCATTCAAAGAATTGAATTTAACTCCAGCTAAAACCACATAAATCCGAAATTATGTGGCTAACTCGCAAAAGAAAAGTTTCTAGCCAAAATATTATAATGTGGCCTTTAACGAAGATGTAAAGTGGCTACAAATGCGAACAAAGTCTGCAGCTTAGATTGCAAAGCTTATACCTCGCAATGGTGAGGCTACAAACAGGCTTCTTTACAGTTTTGTATCGCATACTACGCTGCTTTGTATGCGACACCGGTATGGGACCAGCCAAGACGGACGGACTGCTAGAGATAGTTCAACCGACTGGACGTATTACTTAATACACTTACTATTATCGCGTACAAGTAAGTATGTTATCTCTGAAGAGAGCTCAGACACAGCTACATGACACAGCATCTAAAGGCATCCCGATTGAAACATGGCAAAGGGAAACGGACAGTTCTCTGAATGGCAAATGGGCGTACCGTATAATACTTAATATCAAAACGTGGTGTGAAACTAAACGAGAAAGGCTTACCTGGCTACTATCTTACTCGTGTTCTAAAGGGATATGGTAGCTTTAGAAAATATCTTCATCACATTGGTCGAAGAATATTGGACGATGATGAGTATTCTACCGTCGCAACAAAGCCACCATGAAACAAACTATCTTCAGCTGTCAATTCTGGAATACCGGCAGACGGGCCTCGGAAGCTTTCCGCCTTTGGATTGTCCAAGAAGAAAAAGATTGCACCCTTTTTTTATATTAGTGACAGACATTTTGCAAAACAAACCTACTCTAATAATCATTCTAAACAATAATTCCCACAGATATTTATATAATCTTTATTATTAACTGATTGTCAGTATAACTATTAATTTTAGCTAATATATAAAATTTGATTTTGTTTTAGGTACTCTGTGTAATTCCCGAGGAATCAATTATGAATTGCACTTTATGGGAGCAACCGGCGGATGGGTGCATATATCCGTCCTATTTTACTCATTTCGCCGTTTTGGTATTGATTGTGATTGTTTACCCTACATCGCTATCCTATCGCTGGAAAATACTGCTTATGTTTTTGATTACTTTTGGACAATGCGCTATCAACATTTTCGTATTAGATTTTCAATTGGATTGCGAGCAAATGCGAAACTTTTTATTCAGGTTGGTAATTTGATTGAAAATTGATTAATTTGATAGTAATTTGATTGAAAATTGATTACTAAAGACAATCTCGCCTTTAATGAGAAAATGTTAGTTGAAATGCGTCAGAAAGTTTAAAATTAATACCTTACTGATGAATCTAATATCAAAACATTCTTATGTTTCTAATTGCAAATAAACAATATTGAAATGATGATTTTGCCGCGTAGCGAGAATATAAGAGATTAATTAAATATGCACAGCTAGTTGGATACCCTAATTATTATTAAAATATAGAAAAGAAGTAAATTAAAAATATTGCTGGCAACCTCAAATAAGTATTGCTACTTTAAAATCTCGATTTATATAAGAGAGATATTTTAAGCTAGATGAAACGGAAGCTGCATGCATTCCATTGGGAAGGTTGGGCCAATGTCAAGTCGCGAACTGAACTGTTTGATTTTCAACTTTAAATTGAGAGCGTTAAAGTGGAAACTGCGTCTTATATATCGATTCATTCAATAATGTTCTTTAACTTATTATTCCAATAGTAAACCTTAGCCTCGTCATTGACATTGGCCCAACCTTACCAATGGAATGGATGCAGCTTCGTTTCGCCTAGCTTAAAATATTTCCCCTATTGAAATTGAGATTTTAAAGTAGCAATATTTATGCCAAAGATGGAGCTTAGTGCAACGGCGTAACTAAGCAAAATTTGTAAAATTTTGGACAGTATTAAATTATATGAAATTCAAGCATTCCTGTAAACAGATTCAATGATAGCGTTAGGTTGGATAAAAGCAGAGCGTGGGAAAATGGAAAACATATGTCGCAAACAGAGTAGCAGAAATATAGAGCAAAACATTGAAAACACGTTAGAAGAGAGGAAACCCGGGGAGTTAAGGATCAACAGGCGTAGATCCAAGAAAAATTGGAAGGTACTAAGCTGTGATTTCGCGGCCCTGACTGGTTACAAACCAACGAATGGCAAGAAAATGATGAAAGAATTCCTGAAACAGATTTAGATCCCTTTGTAATAGTTTTGAGTTCTCGACAGATCTTATTTACCTAAAAAACTTAATATCAGCAAATAGCAAAACTGATGAATTTTTGAACACACTAAGTATGCCTTTAATGAATAAATTAAACAGTAATAGACCACTATGCGACCCCTGTGCAACTCCGGAAGTACCTGCAATTTCTGGCAAATTAAAGTTTCCTATCTTAGCAAATTCAATTTTCTGTAAGATAAGAAACTATGAAGCTACTTAATAATGCTACCTCCGATTCCCAAAGCTCTGTTCATAAATCAAGATATCATGATTAAGGAGTTGTCCAGCCATTCGCAGATGTAAAATACGGAGTTGTGAGTGATGAGAGTGATTGGATGACGTTTACTGGATCTTAATCGCTGCTGCCGAAGTAATACCTGTAGAGACGGCGACGATGGGTCTCACCGATGGATGGGTAAAGCCATCCTTTTTCCGGAGTTGGTGGTAGTGGCACATCGCCAGGTGATGTTGGGGGGGATCGGCGAACTAAGTGATGATGGTGAATCTGCTGGTTGGCTTGGTTCTGGAATTGATTCTGGTAGCTCTACCACATGGAGCGGCGCCCGTGGGAGACGTAGGCGGATGGGCCTCTTTGGGGTTGTTACCGTTTCGTTGGTTCCTTCTGAGCGACTCTTTGCGGCAATCTTCTTCCTCTCACGATGTCCTCCTCCTAGTTTACGCGTCCTCCTCATTTACGCATCGGAGACACAGATAGTAGAAGGGTGATTTAGTAGAAGGGTGATAAACGAAATCTGAGGAAAAGAAAAAAGAAAGGAAAAATGACGATGACAAGATTGATATGGCCGTTCTTTATTGTTAATTATGACTTCGGATAGCGCAAGGTTTTCACGTCCCTTCCAAAGAGCACAATTTCCAAATTGCGTCTAAGGATGTTATATTGCGTAGATCTTTTTATATGGAATTATTTATTGAAAAGCTGCTTCTGACGGGTCAGCTGGCCAGTGGCACATTAGGCAGTCTAGGACTTCGACCAATCAAATTCGTCTGAATCCGTTGATAATTTTAAGGATCAATGTAAGTGGTGGTAGTTTGTAAACGGTGATGGTATTAGCTTTACATGACCAAAACCTTAGGGAAGCATTGCATTGAAAACGCCTTCTGCTAAAATTCATAGCACTAATATCCAATCACATTATTCGAAAACACAAAAGGGGGCGCAAAGCTTAACGACTTATGTGAAAATGAGTGGTGGAAGTACGTTAAATCGTAAAACTTGAGATAATAAGAATAAAAAAATTTCATACAAATATAGAAATGCGGAAATATCTTATACGTGTGACTAGCCAGTTACACATTTTAAGAAACAAAAGATACAGACAGCAGGCGGCATGAGATGTACGGACGGCAGATGTCAAACCCAATAAGGCGTTTGTTGTCATGTAACGCCATCTATCGAAGGCTAGATTTATGTCAAACAACTCGTAGTATACGAAAATTAAGTAGCAGAGCTCTCCATGACTTACTAAAATATATATTTTGTTTTAGTGTCACGAATGGAAAGTACACTCTATCGGCCTTATTAATAACAGTTACGATAGCATTGGCCTTTTTATCAAGACACGTAAGTTGATCTCCACAATTTCTTGTATAACGTTTGTGCTTATCATGAAGGTCGCATAAATTAAAAAGAAATGGAAAGGTCATACAATTTATTTCGGTATGCTTTTCTTGTAGATCGAAAAAGTAGCTCGGGTTCTATTCCTATGGCGAACCGAGATCGAACAGCAACAGGAATGCGCATCGGATATGCGTCGTCGGAATGAAGCATTAGTTTATAACATCTTGCCGCCACATGTTGCTAAACACTTTCTCGGCAGAGGAAAGAAACAACACGATGAACTTTACTCTCAAAGCTATTCAAATGTTGGAGTATTATTTGCGTCTATGCCTAATTTTTCAGGTAATTGTTTTGTAATGAAGTTCATTCGATTTGTTGCTAGATTAAATTTAACAAATAAAACTAATTTGATTTATAAAAATTACTTGATAATAAAATAATACTATTTCATGATTTATATGTAAACGATAATGAATAAATAATATTCAGTAATCACATGTTAATCTAATAATAATATTCTTTATACACTTGCGATTTTTGAAGAGAGGTCCGTTATTTGTTTTACGACCACCGAGAATTTCAGATTTTATTTATAACTTCGATTAAGTTCAAGGAATTTTCCGAGTTCTCGTTTTGGCGAATTTTCAGTAAGCCTTTACGATTTTCTCCTTTATGATTTAATCGGTCCTAGCAATCACTTCTTATTGGTTCTAATTATATGTTTTCTGAGACTATTCGCAGATTCTATGCTTCTTGAGCTGTTAGTCACGTAGAGCCCCATCATACAAGAGACGCAATTTGGAATTGGTGTCTTCGTTATTGGTGTCTTCGTAAGTTGGATCTAGCTCACATACCTGATAAAATCTCTCTTTTTGCGCAGTAGTCAGTATTAAAGTTGCGCAGTAGGTGGTAGCCAGACAAAATGCATGCAGAGACTTTAAAGTTAATCGCCGAAACTGATGGTATAGGTATCTAACTTCTCACTCTCACGGACTTGTATAATGACATATATAAAGCTGAATGATACCAACCGACTGGTTGAAGTCGGTATTTGTCACTTTACCCAAGAAAAAACGAAAGCGTCCAATGGTGATGACTGTCGCATGATTAGCTTAATGTCTCACGTGCTGAAGGTGTTCTTACGTTTTATTCAAACCCGCATATATATTAACTGTGAAATACAGGTCAGCGATACACAGTTCGGATCGATGTGAACAATATACACATCGAGAATAATATTTATCTCGATGTGTATATTGTTTCTCTTACTTGCTTCATTGTTGTAAACATCTTCAGTTATGCACACTTTTCGTATTGTTTATAACCCGTGCATCAATTATCTTACAAAATTGGAATTTGATTTTATCACCGTGATTAATGTTTTTCTATTAGAACTGTTTCATAAATATTGTTTACACATTTAAACGATCAAGTGTATTTTTTTCACAACACTTCACAACATGGATACTATCATAATTGAATATGCAAGTATCCTCGAATATTAGCACATTTTTATTTCTTGATTTATTTTAATTACCGATTTTGAAATTGTTAAATTTTAACCATTTCGAGCCCACTTTTACAGGATGATGTTATAAACATTTTTATTGCCTTAATATAATCAAAGGCGCATATGAAAGCATATATGTTTGAAAATTAACAATTAATTGTACAATAACTTTTTGGTCCTGGGGCATATATGTCAGAATGGTACCTTTATTGGCCCAATGGCATACAATGAATTGCAAGATTATAAAGAAAAATAGTATATACTATTGCAAAGTGAATAAAACTAATACTTTAGAACATAAGTTTATACAAAAATGTTTATAAACTGGGTGTGAAACAATTATTGTACAAAGGCATATTGCATTTTTGACAACATTGTTTTGTTTTATTTTCAATTTGTCACTTTGATCATCGTCCACAACGCCGTCTTCGCTTGTTTTAGAAAGTCTACCCAAAGAACGTAGTCATTGTTTGATCTTGGTTATCTTCTTTCGCCATTCATCCAATTCGTCCCATAATTCTTCCAAGAAATCAATAGAGTTCCTTCTACGTACCTTTCTCTTTATATATAATCCAACTGTTGACGGCTTTCACTATTACTTTTCTGTAAATAATATTCTTCCACTATTTGCAAGATTTTCTTTTCATATGATATAACGTAGACAATTGGTCGACAAGATCAACTCCACCCATATATTGGTTGTAAAAGGTAATTGCTTTTGGGCAAGCCACGTCGATTTTTTCCCATTCTTTTGTTTCTGCTCTAGAAGGAGAGTGTCATCATTATAACAATTAATTAGCCGTTAGGAATGTTTCTTTCTGTTCATAATGCACTTACATATTGCAGTAAATTTTATATCCTAGAATAACTAGACAGAAGTAAAAAATCTATCCAGACATAAAACTACAACTGGTTCTTGTATTGCTTCAGATAACTTCAAAATAACTCTTTCTCTCAATGTTTTGATCTCGCTTTTTACAGGCTTCATCGGCAGATATTTGCTTCAGATTGGACCTTCCTTTGAATCGAGTCATGCTCTCATCAATTGATCAACAACTGTCTTGCCTAAATTTTTGGATAGACCACTTTAGCCATTCAATCATTGGTTCTAGATAATATAACTTTTAGCATCTGTAGATCTATCCAAATATAGTTTACATAAAATTTTGAAATGAGAAACAGCTGTTTCTAGACATAGTTGATTTTATAAATTCCTATACTACCTATACTTCTTTTAGTCCGTCAATTTTGGTAATTTGTTAAACCACATCACGAAATATATCAAAAAGTCTAGTTATTTCATTTGCTACAGTTAATTGTGTTTCTCAAAAATTATAATCCGTTTGTTTATATTCTCTGATATAATAAGCAAAAACTATGAGGAAAAAGCTGTTTGAAAACGTGCACTTTGTAGAAATACTTATTATATGTTTATGGATCGTACATTCTCGCTCCGGAAAACAATTAATCTTGGTACAAAATTTCGACCTTCATAGTATATGAAGAGTTCAGCGTACCACTCTCTACCGAGGTATATGTGACCAACCGATATCAAGATGCACTACGTTTATATTAATTGCTATCATTTTTGTTTTCCTTTTCTTCGTCTGAACTAATTTCTGCTTCAATGTAAGAATTATTTTCATCTTCCTCAGAGAAATGGCTTTCATCTAACTCATTTTCATAGTCTACGTCATCACCTATAGCAAATGGATCATCTTATAAATAGATTCTATATCCGAAAAGGACTCAGCATAAAACTCATTCTCTATGAATTTACGTTTGGCATTGAAAAATACAATTGGGACAATATTATACCACCGAAAAATATCAGAGGGACAATAATGTCCCGCAAGATTTTAGTTGTAAAAAAACATAGAAACATAAGTAATTTCTAAACTATAACAACTGACATGTGAGATTTCCTTATCTCATTTTATTTTACATAAGACACACGAGACACAAGAAATTTTTATGTAAAACTGCAACTGATTCCTAAATAGACTAAAAAACGTCAAATTTTAGGTTATAAAGTACAATCAATGCTACCAACACAAACTCCAATACAAAAATATACCTAAACCACGTTCAGTAGTTTATATATATATATATATATATATATGTATATGTATGTGGGGGTTGATACGAACCTAGTCGCATTATA
>WYDF02090034.1:0-10913 GCA_009867245.2 Adranes taylori | reverse complement strand
CAAAAAACTAATTTCACAGAAACCTTCCCGGGACTGTACTCAACAAATTCCTAAAGTTTCATGTCGATCGGATGGATAGTGTAGTCAGGCATAAAGCACATACAGACATACAGACATACAGACACACATCCTTACATTGATTTTTATATATATAGATAGAACTGGTGCTGTGAAAATTTTGTATTTTACAAAGAGTGGTCTGCAAGAGGCCTTCTTGTGTTGTCGTCCAAAGCTCGTACTGCTCTCTTCTGGATTAGCACAATTTCTTTTATATGTGGTGTTCAATGTCCAGGTGTCCAGATGACAATGTCTTAGGCGAATGTCGTTTGAAACATAGAGAAGTAGGTGGCCATTGCTGCTTCGAACCCAGGTACCCCCCCCCACTTCTGTTAATGCCATTCTTCTAATGGAAAATACTACTTTTGACATTGCCTTACACATTTTATTTAGTTTGGTTTCTGGGTCAACCTTGTGTCTCCAATCCCAAAAGGGTCACGGTCTTCTGGGAGCTGATGTTTTTGTCCATAACGTATTCGATTGAAATCTTTTTTGTTTATATAGTAATAGTTTATTTTCGTTAAACCATGTTGCCGCCATTTGCACAGCTTTAGGAGATGCTTTATGGGTCTCTTTTTGTCCGAGACCGTCACCGTTACTGTAGTGTTATCTGCAAACATAACAATGCGACCAAGGATTGAGCCTTGTAGTACTGTTCTTCTAATTATGTGAGGTTCACTTTGTACACTGTTTATTGCTACCACTTGCTCCCGATGTTCCTAGTAGGAATTTATTCGATCATTTGGTGTTTCTGGTATGCCAAGCTTCGCTAGTTGATCAAGTAACTTGTGCGATACTAGGTCAAATGCCTTTGTTAGATCGCACATCGTAGATATACTAGCTCAGTGGTCAACTAAGGCTCTACATACCTTGTTCATCAATGACACCTTCGCTTAGGTAGTATTTTGTTTTCTTTGATAGCCGATTTGCTACTCGTTGGTACGATTGCAATTGGTCAATAGTTTGCACGTTGTGTGGAATTTTCTTTTTTGAAAATCGAATGTCCTTTGCTTTTTTCATTCCTTCTGCTAATGCTCCCTTTAAAAAGCATTCGTATCTTCGGTAATAGTGCATGTACAGAATATGTAGATACTTTATTCTTAATATTTTTTATTGTTTAGAAAACTTCATTCTCATTTGAAGGAAAGAAATATATTGAGGGTATCTCTATGGTCCATTTGTTATGACGGAGGGTATGTTCTTTAACAACTCTTCTGCCACATTGCAGTAGAAGTTGCTGATCTAATCGATGCTTGATTTTGCATTGGATGTCTACTTGTTGTTTCTCTATGTAACATCATTCACTATTTGCCATATGGTCTTAGATTTTTGTCTGCTTTCAGTATATTATCTATATTTCTCGTTTTCGCCGTTTTTATCTAGTAAATTAACCGTTTCATCATTACCAAACATCTTTTGCAATGATGAAGATTAACTGCAGGTTTGCTTTTTATTCTTTTTGTTCGATTGTTTGCATCGCTTTTATATGTCTATTTACATTCTGGAGCGGGAACGTTTCTTTAAACACATCCAGGTATATTTTTAGGAAGCTGTCAAGTTGTTGGTCCACATCCTGACTCTCGTACATTTTATTCCAGTACTCTTTGTCTAGAAGGTTACGGAACTTGGTAATATTATGTTTGTTCATATTTTTCTTCCATTTCCTTGCTTACTCTTCATTCCTATTGTTGTTCATTATTTCAATTGTGATTGGTTTATGATCACTTACTAAGTATCAGGTTATCAGGTTAAATTGGGCTTTTGTTGATTTGCGTGGGGTTTGTTTGAGTCTAAATATGTGGAGTAAATTCATCAATTTTTTCTTGTTTTTTTTTTCTTTTGTTGAAGAGGAGGTTCACATTGAAGTTGGCCGCTTCTACTAAGGTTGTGTTGGGTTTATAAATTTTTTTTGTTAGATACGTTAAGTTCGAGTTATGAAGATAATTAACGTCATAAGAAATTCAGGAACTGTCATAAAGAAAACCTATTATGTAGGTCTATTTTAATTTTGTAGTACTTATGGCATCCAGCGCTGACCCCAAGTCATTGATGCACTTCACGATACTTTCATTCATCCCAAACTTTTTCTTAAACAAGCAAATTAATTGCGGCAAGAGCATTCTTATCAATAGGGTCCGGCTGGGTAGGTTCACCTTCGTCTCCATGTTTTCCTTCTTTTTCGTCTGTACAACGCACGCGCATTAGAATCTCGCGTCATGGACGCGATGCTGTACGCGTCAAATAGTTCCGCGCATACAACAGCATCGTCATCAATAGATACTAAACCTTAAAATTCAAGCTGCACCAGGTGCACGGCCTGCATTATTTCAGGAGATTTATCGCTATTTGAACCCGACTGCTTTACCTCTATCTTATGATGTTCATCATCTTCTGGTTCTATACTTTAAAAGCACACTTTTGAAAATTTGTTTTGGATGGTGTTGGGGCTAACGCCGCTCCAGGCTTGTGACACCACACACAGCATTGAGAGGCTTCATCTAAGTCAATGATCTGCTTCCAAATCCTTATAAAATTTCTGCACTACTTATGTTCTACAGTTGAGTCTAGAGTTCATTATAATCCTCTGATCAAACACTGTAGCTTTGAAGTTGTGTTAGCTGGTCGGCACTAGTCTTTGATATTCTTCAGAGGAGGTAAGTCTATTGCGGGCCGTAGAGTTTTCGTTGAACATAAGGAGCTTTCTTTTCTTTTTCTTCATATTTTTGTCGACATACTTTAGACATTCAGATAACACACTAGCAACCACCGCTTTCTTCTTCGTCCCGTAATGCGTTGGGATTCTGTTAAATTTTTAAAACATTCTAGCGTTTTTGACTATCCGATCACAAGTGAAATAGTTTTTCTTTTCCATTCGTATTGGCACAAGCAACACACTGATTTGATCTTTACTCGATTTTCCTCCATTACATATTTCACCTTTAAAAATTAAAATTGTATCGGGCGAACACTTCAAAAAAGTCTGGTTTCATCAGCATTACAGATATTTTTTCGGCAGTCTTCCACTCGTCGCAAACAGTGTCATCTTCGCTTGCACCTTCACCACAAACTTAAAAAAAAATTATCTCTCTTCTTTTCTTAAAATTCTGTAGCCATCCATTGGTGGCACGAAAGTTTTTATGGCCGAGAGTGATGGCATACTGAATGGCTTTTGCTTTTAGAATGGGTCCGGAAATAGGAACATCTTTATTGCGGCACTGTATTAACCATTGTAGGACACATTCATCAACGTTCTCAAACTCACCATACTTACACCTCTTTACTCTCTTTGGCAAACAAAGAGTTGTAAGCACGCTCTTCTTTATACTTTAAACGGGGCTTTAAAATTATTGATAAACGTATTAGCAAGAGTGCCAAACTCCTTTGGTATATCGCCCATTTTCTTCTCCCCTTCAACAAGCTGTAGGATTGATTATTTTGCGGTGTAGTTGGTAGGCTAGCGGGAGATATCACTCACCAACAAACAAATGAGAAATGACATAGGTCTCAACTTGAATCAAAACACAGCTGCAAAAGAAGAATTGGACTAGGACAATAGTTATAAAGCTTTTGTATTTACACCAAAACCAGCAAAAATTCTTTGACTTATCGAAGTTATATATTTAAAACCGTCAACCAACATTGATTTTCAAGGGAATTTGGAAAAATTCGAGTTATGAATTTCAAGATATCGAGGTTCGAGTTACGAAGATTCAACTGTACGATAAGATAGAAATACTCTATGCATATTTTAGATACATAATACATCATATTTAAAATTGAAAAAAGTCTGTATAATTGTATCTAAAAATAGTTTTCTAAAGAAATTAGATTATTTATTTCGTATATATGTTCTATCTGACTGTGTGCTCTGTCATATGTTAAGCTGACTTTTGCCCCTGTTTCTCACTAATTAAGAAGGAACGATATATAATCACATTTGTCTAGTTTAATTACTCTCATACATGACACATAACAGAGATATGAACTCAATCTTCATCGTCCACTATAATCTGTAGAAAATAAAATACTAGAGATTTGTAAAGGTCGTGCAAAGCAAATTATGAACTATTTATCACTTTGAATAGATTTTACGAAACTTGTAAGTAGTGATGTGTCGTTCTTTAAAGAACGTTTCTTTATAGCGGTATATGTTTGCAACGCGATGGACCGCGATGTCATTTGAAAAGAACTTGTACCCACTGACGCATATTGACGCATATTTCGAGGCAATGAATTATTTTTTGCGCCATCTCTTAATGGATAGTTTATTCAAAATCACCTTAATAATAAATTGACAAAGATTTCTACTTAAAATGCACAACCATAGATTTCTACATTGAATGAAAGCAGCAAGAGCTTGATGTGCTGCGCAAGGTGTCCACGCCGAAAATAATTCAATTCCAAAAATATGCACTTTTTTCTATTTGCTTCTATGTATCCAGGCAGTCGAGTGATTTATTCTCGTTCACTGTTCAATATGCGTCTAGTATTGCTCCAGTAGAAAAACAAACAAAAATATTCATATGAGTATTTTCGATTGTTGTTCAGAATAGCTGACCGCGTCGATTGCAATGCAATGATGGATACCGTTTTCTAACAGAAAATGCATGTAGGAGCGCAATTGCGTTTAAAGTAATTATTGCTCTCCTCCTTCAGATGACCAGTGATGAATGGAAATCTTTCTGACTTATACAGAAGCAATTAATTTGTAAATATATTCTTTTAATTTAAAATATATAATAGTATCTTTAATTAAAGTAAAAACACAAAACAAAATTATTACCTATTGATATAATAAATATAAATTACATAAACATTTTAATAGAAATTCATTGGTCTGTTGCTATATATTTATGAATTTTTTTTATTCATATACTAATGTCTTTTAAGAAATTTTCCTAATATTTGTTTCATTAACTTTAAAAAGCTAGCTAATTATAAATAAAAGTAATAACAATGCACATAATAAAATATAATACAGCGTACTGGATTTATTAAGTTCTAAAAGGAAAGAGAATGGGAACGGTCTATTGCGTTCCAAGTGCGGATCTACAATTCCCATCACTACTTGAGACTACCTTTTCATTGTATAGAATTTTCACACAATGCTAGTCTTAATGTGGCTCTCTATTTTAATTTCGGTACATTATTGAGTAACACGCAGTGTTTTATATGTATTAAATTTTCAACGGTCAATTCTATTCTGGGTCTATAATCAAACAGTCCAGTTTTTATCTATTTTTTGTAGCGTTAAATCCTATTTTCTTTTTTTTTATTAAATTACCCCTATTCGAATGTATTAAACTCACAATCTGATCTTGAAGTGGATCAATGAGTAATATCTTTCAAACCTAATTTACTACAACAGTTAAACTCTACTAGTTACAAGTTTATTGCAGGTTTGAAATTTCTTGAAGATTACTTTGAACCCATAGATAATTTTGGAGTCCTTGGGTTTTTGATAGTATTACCCATGATATAAGGTGTAGGTTGCCGAGCACATTCATCAGTTCTCCGTATTTAGTACTTTTGTTGAAAATTTTGTACATGAAAGTAAATTTAACAGCCCAAATTTTATTGAGGAATTTTTGAGGAAATATTTCAAATATTTAAAAAATATTTCGCGTCTTTTATTTGTGCTAATTTTATTTGATTAGCGGAATTTATCTTAATAATTCGGAATTTCATTTTACTAGTATAATTTTGTGTTGCTTTCTTTTTTTTTTCGTTACATTTGCATCTATATTTCTATCTAACTTTTTGCATCTATTTTTCCTAAAGTAGTCAATTATGTATTTAGTTACATGTTTGAGAATTTTTGGCAATGAATTAGTGAACTAACTTCTATGATTTATTTCTGAGAAAATGTTCAATTTATTTTATGAATTTATAATTAGTTGTTTAGATCGTTCTACTGACACGCTTTTGTGAAATATTTAATATATATTTCACACAGAGTTGTATTAGTTCTTTGAAGTAAATTTTGGTACAAACCTTTAAACATACCTTTGTACGAATTTTTATACAAACCTTTGCGCAAATCTTGTTCTTGGGAATAAAATCCAAAACCGTTTGTACGTACGGTGTTTGAAACTAATTATGGCGCGTACTTACTTCGATTTTATTTGATGTTTAATACTTGAAAATTATTGGATAATCTAGATTGTTAATGCAACCGGTATAACTTTGAATTTATCTATTTATGATTTGTTGATTAAATTAAACAAACGCAAGACTGAAATAATAAAAATAGGAAAAAAGGCCTTTCACAAAGAGAAATTAACTGTATGGGAAACATCTTAACTACAAAAAAGGGAGCTACATATCTTAGATGTTCTTTGAATATAAAATGAAATGGACATTCCACGTCAAAAGGAAGGAAACCGTAACAACAAAATCAGCGCAATAGTTATATTTCATTCTCAAACATGGTTCCAAACTTAGTTACAAATCAAGAACATGGGTGCAAAGTATGGATATCAGGCACAGAAAAAGGAAAAGAAAGGAGCATCCTAGCGCAACATATTCTTTTGGGAAAGACTATAGATGCGCCTTGGTACATTCAAAATCGGGAACTAATGGAAGCACTGAAGCGCCAAGCACAATACAAATAACGATCGAAAAAAGACAAAAGATGATAGACAGCCTACGTAATCATCCAAAGGAAAAAATTTGAGCGTTAGCCAATAGTTTGTAACGGGTTTCAATTATCAAAAAGGCAATTACCAATATGAACTCAGCATACAACCCCATGCCCGGTGAGCAAGGAACGTATATCAATCATAATCGACTCGATTAACTCCCCGTCGTGCGCAATATTTTTTATAACACGTACGGGCGCAATGGATCTGGCAGATACATGTCCAAACCTTTCCACTCTTTTAGATATTTAAGCAAACTATTTACTAGTTAATCAAGTATTTGTAAAATAAAAAACAAATAGCTACAAAACATTCATTTATTTTTAAAATAAAATGTCAAGACGAGCAATTAAAGACATAAGCAGGAAAATACATGTTGCACCTAAAATATTATAAGCATAATATCACAACCTTCTTCTCATTCATTCATTATCGCAAAGAAACACAAAGAATGATTCAAACAAAGATTTCTTTACATTTTTCGCAGTTGTATTTTGACAATCTTGTAGTTCGAGTTTCGACTAAGCATGATTCGCATCGTAGCCTCTTCCATGGTCGTGGAGATGATTGTCCATCTAATTCTTCAGCAACTGAACGAAATATTTTTAGTCTTAGCTGGAGGTCAACTGGCATTCCTACAGTTTTTATAATTTTCACGAAATTTCGCCGATTACCAACTTGTGTGACAACATCTTCAGGTATAATCTTCTTCGCATTGGCTCGAATTTATTACCCAGGTATATTGCTTACTTGGGAATTGATATCACTTATTTTCAGCATGGTAAAAAAATGGTCATTGGATATCTTCTAACATTTCGTTCAGTGCTATAGGTGCTACACATTTTATCGGTCGTATCAGCTCCTTCTTTTCTAGATTTATAGTAAATAATAAAGGTTGGCTTTTTCCACTTCCAGTATCCGAATCAATTGAGTTATCATTAGCATGTAGCGTAGAAACAAGTATTACATTCTTTATGGGCTGTACATGTGAAACGTATGAGTATGATACTAAAGTGTCATCATTGTAACCAAGCAAGCAGTCATATAATATTTTCTGCGTAGTAGTTACAAATGTAGGCGGTAACTCTTTATTTTTTACTGTGCTTACATATGACATTTTCTTTCAGTTCATCTACAAGTTCAAAACTTGTGAACTAATTATCGGCAGAAATATTACGGCTAGTTCCAAATAAAGGTTCAGCCAATCGCAAGACTACATCGGTTGGCTTATTACTCAGCACGTATCGTGCTTGTGGCTATATTTCTGGATAGGTTTCCAAATTATAGGTGTAACACATTTTTGAATCTAGAACTGCATATATTTTAATGCCGTACTTGTTCCGTTTAGATGGTTGATTCGGCTTATTGTCAAAAATGACATCTACCGCGAAAACCTGGCAGCATTTAATCTATGATAACATTTTCAATAATCGAATAAGTTTTGTTACAGTTTTGAACAAATTTAGTAAAAATATTCCGAATGGGAGCAAACTTATCTTTACCTTTTTTTGCTGATATAGTGTCACAGTTATCAACATCCAACGAGAACCTTAAACCTTTTGACTGACATCACGACACTAAATTTATCAATTCCATCACCGTCCGTACCTCGTAGCTCCTCTAGACTTTGGGTGGTTCACGTGTTCGTACCTGCCAAATACAACAAACCAATTAATGCTCTTATTTCAATTATATCCGTAGTTATTAGTCTCTCTCTGAAAAATTTTTCTGTGATACTTTCAGTGTATTGGTTAGTGTATTTTGCAATGTCAGTAAAAATTTTAGGACGCTTTTCAAAGTAGGACTTTCATACCACCTCGTAACTTTATCTTTACTTATATAACAGGCTGACTTGTTAGGTGGTTCATCAGCATCATCCTCTGATTCAAATTCAATATCCTGCTCAGATTCGGAGACATCAACTCGTTCCTCAACCTCATCTGTGCTATCAATGTCAGTTCCATTTTCAAAATTCTCAGCTTCTGCATTATCTGTTTCTAATAAACTCAACATCTCCTTTACATCTTTTTCATTAGAAGTGTCACACAATCGCAAATATTTCACGATCAGGCGCAACGGATCTCTCAGATACTTTTGTGTATGACCAAGATAAGCTTACATCAAACAGTCAACTGCTGTTATGTACTCACAAAGCATTAGAAAAGAAACAGCTACTGCGTATGTCAGTCGGTTCCGCCCATCCAGTCAGAAGAGCGGAGATGATAAGTTTTTTTAATCCATTAATATTTCTCCGATTGGAGTAAATTTACCAGTTTTTTTTTGGTTCGTTGAGGCATTTTTAATATTGTAGTAATAAGCGGGTAATCAAACAAATACACTTAGATACAACTTTTAAAACGACTGACATCTGTTGTTTTATAGAAAAAATAATAATTAGATTTTTTTAGATGTTTAGATTTAAGATGCATTTACAAAGTTCCAGTTAGAAAGAATTTACTCGAATTTTTATTTGAAATAATTCGTCATATATTCACGGAGTTATTAAAATTTCAATCCTTGATCTTGGCATTTGAAACAAAAGAAGTCATTGTACTTTTAATAAATCATAAAACTTTATAGTGTGTGTATTCACTTGTGGGTTGTCAAATTAAGGATTTATTTAAATTTAGGTAACCTGGATTAAGCCCTAAACCTTTACAGCTCAATACTGCTAACATTTTATTAGAATTAGTTATTTATTTCACGTCGTTAAGAGACATACTTTTAAAGTATTAAAACTGTTTACTGATTTGTTATAATTGGTTTTTCTGTATCAGAAAATTTAAACCAATTATTTTGCCCAACCCTATTTCAACATCTAGTACGTATAGAGGTAACCTTTATGGTATGCCATGTATATATGTAATTGAACTGTATAGTTGTGTAAAAGTGTTGTGCATTGTGTACGACATTACGCCCTATCACATAGGCGTAACGTAAATTGTTCCAGCTCATTCAGCTGCGAATACTTGACATCGACAACTTACACATTACTATTCGCACCATTGGGGTGAATCAATATACATACCCTATATCAAAATATCATTTAGGAATTTCATTACATCAATCGCAATTACAATTATTTATACCGTATTATTTTTACATAACACGTCGACAAATATAATTTAATATCTGATTTCATGTAGATATGATTGTAATGTATATGTAATTGAATGTAGTCTATTCAGCATTTTTGTTATAAAGTCTTCAAAATCAATGACCCTAAATGTGGATTTAGACAAGGGTTAATTGATTTCATGAATTATCCTTTTCTGTATCCTTTTTGTACCATTAGTTAACGTAAACTCGAATACTTTCCCAATTCGGTTTTTCCCATGAATTGATGATAAGTCACATAAATCTTGCTGAAACATATGAATGGTTCTAAACTATTCATTATAAAAATGATTATTTACAATTGTCAAAACTGCAATTACAGAAGGAAGCTTTAAGGAAGTTAGTTAGATAACTTGAATGTAAAGTGATTCTGGTTTATAGCCACCAAGCCATATATAATTAATTCTAGTAGGTAAATAATATCAGCTATCAGAACAAATGTCTTAAAAAAAAAAGACTTCTACAAGATGTATTACGTCATTTCACGAATTATTTATAAAGGATCTTCAGCATCTTCTTATAGTAGCATCGGACGCAGCGTATAGAAAGAATTGAAAATATGACAAGAGGTTATGGCAAGAGGTGCTGAAAGAATTAAAAGGGATAAGGTATGAATTAAAACAAATTAAAATGGAGAGAGAAGAATGGAAAAAGGAAATGAAGGACAAATATGAAGAATGGAATAAACAAAAAGATGGGTTGGAAGGGAGGATTCCGGAATTAGAAACTGCAGAAGAGATGAGGCAATGAGAGATGAGGAAGAGATGAGGCAAAGAAATGAAAGGAAGTTAAATATAGTAATAAGCTGTGTTAGTGAGAATGTGATTGGAGTCGAACAACTAAACAAAGACATTTTCGACAAGCTGCATATAAAAGTTGTTAGATATTATGTAAGTTAAAGATATTATGAGGTTAGGAAAGAGAGATACAGGAAGAGGGAGCAGGCCATTGTTGGTGTAGTTGGTTAGTTGGGAGAAGAAAATGGAAGTAATGAATAGAAAAAAAAATGTTAAAGGGAAGCAGGATTTTCATCGAGGACGACAGGACGACAAGAGAAAGAATCATACAAAAGAAAATCAAGGATCAAGCCTTTAGTAA